>VUQR01019824.1:32351-42594 GCA_015108515.1 Hemichromis elongatus
CTCTTGTTGTTGGTGGGGGGGGGGGGGGGGGGGGGGATCTCTTACCTGTTTTTTATTTTTTCAAAGTAGAGAATTTTGAAAGTTTTATTCCTCTGTGCTGTTTTGTCATATATTAGTTGATGAACTATTCTACTCACCCCTTTAAGATTTTCTTTAAAATGTACATCTGTTAAATCACCATCTGCCTCCAAATGAACTAGCATAAGAGTGATTGTGCATATGGCTCACTGATGAAAGTATTGCATTATTTAGTAACACTTTACTCGCAAAGAGAGCATTACCCTGTAATTAAAGGGAATTTCAGTGTATTTATTTTGAAAATACAAAGTAATTATATTTAGATACAAATACTTACAGGTAGATACACTAGAATAAGGGTGTAACAGATTTTTACTGGAAACAAAGCAAAATTATTCTTTAAGTACTTAAGTACTGCATGAGCAATTTTAAATAAGGCATTTAGTAGAAAAACAAACAATATTTCCCTTTTTACATCATAAATATGCTGAACTTTTTGGGCCACAGAGCATATTATGAAGTGGCTTGACTTTGCATGACTTCCAGGTATTTTACATTAAAAGAGAGGCAAATAGTACTGGAAGTAATTTTAGATACGGTGTAAAGTACTTTTACATAGTGTATAATTACCTGGTAATTTTGTAGAAAAACAGTAAGACCTGTATGCAGTATTATGGAGTGATTTTGGCTTTTATATCTTTATTTATTTACATGGTTATTTAATATTAATAGTGTTGATATTAGTGCTGATATATATAATCTGTGTCTAATTACCTGTAAAAAAAAACAAGAAGTTATGCAAACTCAAGCCGCTGCATTATGTGGCTCTATCTGGTTTGTTTGTTTTTTTCCACTAAACTGCTTACTTACTTAAAATTACTTACACACATTTACCTGCAGTATAATTATTTCTTTGTTTTATGTGAAAAGCTGACATCTTACCCCCTTATTCTTGTGTGACTACCTTTAAGTATTTGTGGGTATTTTGCCTAGCCAAACTGACAGTACAACTATATTGGTGGTGATGGATTAGGAATTTGCAGTTTGCGTGTTTTCGCTGTCCTGTGGCGTTATCCCCAATGTTCTCCTTTTTATTGCATTCCCCTCGGCCGCATAATTTATAATCACAACATATTGACCTTCCTGTTCACACCTTTTATTACTGTCGCATTGTTTTTTAAACAACAACATGTTAACCTTGTCAAAAGAGCAGTTATTTTCAGTTTTTATGCAGGCTAATCAGCTGTAGGTCAGATTTATTGTACAGGCAAACTTTATCAATCCTCTCATTTAACTTAGCATTTCTGGCTGTTTCAGAGCATGTAACTGTTAAACGGAGTGGTTGTTATGTAGCACTTTCTTAATCTAATTAAGAACTCAAAGCGCTGCCAATGCACAGACGCTGTGTTTTCTCTTGACTGTAGCTAATAAAACTGTCCCCACAGGTATTTCGAGTGCTATTTTCTTCATTCCTGGATTTCTTCTGTTTATCCCTGGAGGTAAATTTGTTCATTTTTGTCACTTAAACCTTTTACTTTTCTTCTTTATGCGCAAAGCTTTGCTTTGATGAATGCTAATATTATCATTCTGTGTGTTCACCTGCAGTGTACCATGTGATTTACATCAGCTGTGCAGTCCGTGGTAGAAGAGGCTTTAAACTGTTTTACCTACCTTATTTTGAAAAGTAAAATGTCATGTGACCGGACATGTTCACTCCATTTCTTTGAACTATGTTAAAATTAATGGTATTTTGACACTTGTAAGATATATTGACTTGTTTTTTGTTTTGTTTTTGTTTATGGATTGTTTGACATATTGACCACTGCTACTTTAACCACTCGGCGCCTTCACTATATTTCCACTCCATGAACTGACGTTACTGTACGTGTATACCGAAAAGAGCAACGTCTCCTCTGTGTATTCTGTTTTTACGTGAAAGATGACTGTGAAATTACAATAAAATGTTGTGTATTTTATTTTGTGTCGGTTGGTTTTAATTTTACAGTTGGTTTACAGTTGATTTATAAGAAAAGCTATTCTTATAAATCATGACATATTTCCCAATGTATTTAAACTGTAAAGGTTTACGGTTCAAAATGAGGCATTTACCTCAAATCTGCATCTGCTATTAAGGGGATTTTTCAGTGAAATCCATTTTTGACCTTCGGCTGCTATTTCTTGGTTCTAAGAACTTCTTTGTCCATGACTCACTCCATTCATCTGCTGTTCTGAAAGGTATTACTCATTTATTCAATTTGTAAGGCTAATTGAGAAGTAGCTTTAGGTCTGCTTTTAACGGCCGATGGTTTAAATCTATTTAGCAGAAGCATTAGGATTGCACAAAAACACTTAAGTAATGCCTCTTTAGTTTTGTGTATTGTAAGGGATTAATGTTGTGCTTCCTAATCAGTCTTCTGATAGAGGACCTTTTTGTTTGTATCTTCATAAATATTAAAATATCTAAATGAACTGAGTCTGGGATTTGGGACAGATACATCAAAAAATGTCTATTGGCTTAAAATATGTCAAAGTCCCATATTTAAGCACACACTAATAAAAAAAACACTAATAAACTTCACATTAGTCAATTAGTCCAAAGACATGCACTTTGTGGGGATAGGTTAATTGATCATTCTAAATTGCCCATAGGTGTGAATGTGAGAGCGAATGGTTGTCTGTGTCTCTATGTGTTAGCCCTGCGACAAACTGGCGACCTGTCCAGGGTGTACCCTGCCTCTCGCCCTATGACAGCTGGGATAGGCTCCAGCGCCCCCCGCGACCCTGAAAAGGATAAGCGGAAGCGAATGGATGGATGGATGGATGGATGGATGGAAACTACTGAAAGGTATATGGTTGTACTTCACAATAATGTAAATCAAAACATGTGGAATACTTAAACGTGATATTTTTAGTCACAAATCGAATGAAAAGGCTGTTTTCATTATACTTTCATGCTGGCAAATATTACAAGTTGTACCACAAAATAAGTTAATTAATTAAATCAGTAAAAAATCAGTAGATACCATTTTTGGACCTACTGCCCTGGAGGAGTCTCATCATTTAGCTGAAATTTTCTTGTGCAGTAGTTCAGTCCTTGTATCGAACCATTATTATAGTTTTTCTTTTTAATACTAACCTTTGAATCATTCATAAAAGGCACCTAAATAGTTCAGTGTTGGGTCTATCTGTAACAGACAACTAAGCAAAGAACAAGTTTTAAACCTGTGATTAACACACGTGATTTGATGCCACTCACTCAGTTAAATCTACAGAAAATTCCAAAGTGCATTAATTTGTTTTTCACACAAGACAATAAAAGGAAATTTGGTTAGATTTGGAGGAGCATATGCTGATCACATCTTTTTTTTTTTTAATGAGCAGAAGCGACAACAGGACAGAGAAGGCGAGGGCAGAAACGAGGAGGCATGTGGCTGGCACGTGAAACAACACGAGTACAGGAGAGGTGAAGATGATGAGAGAATCAGTACAACAGAAAAGAGCTACTACAAGTTTTCAGAGCTCACGTTTGCCATAATTTCAGTGAAAATATAAAGTCTACACATCTGGTGAAAATACATAAGATGTATGAGCCTCCAACATTACAAACATTACTCTGGATGCTTATACTGTCTACACCTTAGTGAATATTTTGGTGTTACAGATCCGTTTACGATCACAGTATACCTATTATGATAAACTGAATCACCACTGTACTACATATACTGCCAACAGTTGGGTACTTCAAGCCTGATCAGATCAGTTTTGACTGTGAAAACCAGCAGACTAATAATCACATTTTATTCCTAATGCCACAAATCCTCTGTAGAGCGTGCATCTATGAAAATAAGCTAAATAAGCACTTGAATGTTCAGGGTCAATTTAATTGACCCAATAAACAGAAACTATTTCCATTTAAATTGACCGTAGATTATTTCTAGATAAATCTCCAATGAGCCCTGTTTTTAAAAGAAATACCAGCAATAATAACAAACCCACTGAAGGATACTCGGGTTCTGCTGCTTTCCTGTCATGCTGGTCTGATAACTGCTGGGCCAGGACTGAAGTAGCGCTTTCTTAAAGATAACAGGGTTTTTGGTGATCTGCACTGATGATCCCTCTGTATGAAGCTACAACGGTTGGACCAGTATGATGAGAAAAAAATAGCGGTAATTCACAAAAATGATGAAGTCCATCTGCCCGAGGCTAGCAGGTAGAGTGGGAAATCAATGAGTTGCAGACTTTCACATCCACACAGAGGAGGAAAAATAAGAGATAATCATGGTGTGTATATCTGCGTGTACCACTGCGTATGCTGCTGGCAGTGTGTTTGAGATCACTGTCATGCTGAAAAATGAAGCTGTTGCCAATCTGATGCTTTCCAGATTGTATTGCATGGTGGATCAAAATCTGATGGCACTTTTCTGTGTTCATATTCCCATCAAATGTGACAAGATTTCCATCACCACTGACTGAAATGCACCGACCATGACGGAGCCTTCACTGTGTTTTACAGATAGCTGTAGAAACGTACTGTTCGACCTCTCTTCTGAACATCTACATACTCCGCATATACCAATGACAATTTGAACCAAAGCTTTTGAATTGGATTCATCAGTCCATCAGACCTGTTGTCACTGATTTTCAGTGCAGTTCTTGTGAAATTTGGCACACCTCAGCCTTTTCGCTCTGGTCCCCTTCCTTCAGAACTGCTTTCTGACAGCCGCTTAGACAGTTTCTGATGATTTTTCAGTAAACAGTAGATGGATCAACTGAAGGCCCAGAGCATATCTGTGTCAGGTCACAAAACAAACTGGATTTGTTTTGTGCTTGAATGATTTGTGGGTCAGTGTTACGCTACTTAACAAACAAACAAACATTCCTCTAACAATTGTAATGTAAAAGGTCTGGACTGAAAATTATTAAAAAGAAAAAAAAGAGCAGCCAACGTCCAAGAAAAATCTCTGAAAGACCTGCAGAAATCCTGGAGAACTATTGCTCAAGACACAATAGAGTCTGTCTCCTCAAAATATAAGGGTGGCTCAAGACTTTTGCATAGTAATGCACAGAGAGAAGTCATAAAAAGTAAAACTTATGAAACATTAAAAAAATGTTTGTAAATAATAAAAAAAACAAACCGCTGCATTATTCTGATATTCGAGAGCGCCATCATCTGGCGATATCGGGACTGTTATTTCTATGAGGTAATATCAATGTAATAAAAGCGTGGATGAATAACAATCTTATTTATCTATTTATTTCGTTGTTTTGTGAGTGTTTTTTAGCATTAACAAAGAGTGAGCCATAACAACTTTTTTTTATTAAAACGAAAAGCTCGAGCTTGATGACGTCTCTAATGACGTCTTACGAAACGAAAGCACTCGGGGAAAATCGTGATTTCTCGTGTACTGAGAGTCGTTCGAGGATGGAGGAAGAAGCTCGCAAGCTTCTCGCGGAGGGAATTAAAAAGAAATTAATCAGTCCCGGTAAAGGAGACTTATCGACCTTTCCCAATGGAACTAAGGTAAGACCTTCGGTCTCGGCGGCTGATCGTATTCAATCCAGGCTTTAGTCTGAGTAACGCGACGAGGTACGCTAGCTAATGCTATCGGCGTTTATGGCTTTGCTAACACTTTGGCCTCGAGTCAGTCCGAGTCTTTGCTGTACCGGACGCTTTTGTGTACACACATCGCCGACAAGCGAGACTCTTTTGCCTTTTTATGATGATACAGTAGTAGACGGGGTTAGGAACGTTTTAGGCCTGGTTCGTTTTTTCCCTCTGTTTCATCTGATGTAAAGATAGGGTCGGGACCAGGAGGGCCTGTGTTTGTGAATTCTGATTTGTCGAACTGTCACGTCAGTCAATTTTTCGTCGTTGTGATTGGTCAGTGCGATACAACGCAGACCCTTTACAGATATGTCATATACGCTGAGGAAGCGGGGGGGATTCTAATTTCTTTTAGGTAATAACATTATTTTAGTTTGTAAACAGACTCGTTCCCTTTTTATGATCAGGTGGTCTTTCACTACCGCACCAGCTTGCCTGAGGGCACTGTGCTTGATGACTCCAGAACCATGGGGGGCCGCAGCAAGCCCATGGAGCTCATTCTAGGCAAGAAGTTTAAACTGGCTGTGTGGGAAAGACTGGTCATCACTATGAAAGAAGGAGAAATTGCAGAATTTACCTGCGACACCAAGGTTGGTAAGCTAGTGATACTGGAATTGATTGGTTAAACAGTTCATTCTTCCTCAGGGTTGATTGTATCTTTGTCTCATTCCTCAGCACACAGCACTCTATCCACTTGTGTCCCAGTCCTTAAGAAACATCAGTGTTGGTAAGGACCCTCTGGAAGGCCAGAGGCACTGTTGTGGCATTGCCCAGATCCACTCACACCACTCTCTGGGTCACAAGGACCTAGATCATCTCCAAGCCAATCCACAGCCACTTGTCTTCACTATCGAGCTGCTGGAGGTGAGCAGGAAGGAGAGGAACATCAGTGGTTTTTCTACATATATATTTTTGTATTTTCTTTATTGATTAGGCCAGTATTGAATGTGTGTTGTTAGTCCAAAGTGACACCTTCACCACGTTTGTTTTGTCTAATCAGCTGTCCAAACTTAATAGAGCTTCTTTTTTACCATCAGGGGTCACCACAGTGGGTAGCTCTACACATTTGATTTGTCAGATTTTTAAATACGAATGATGATGTTATCATATTATCATTACGTTATCCATTAAGTAGATCAATGACCAAATGAGGTAAAATGCAGCAGAATCTCACTTGTCAAAAGTTGGTACTGTAAAACATTTGCTATTTTTTTTAGATGAAAATGATGATCAGAATAGTTTCCAGTTAATCAGCTATAAATCAAATAATTGTTCCAGCTTTTATTTACTTGGTATTAACTGTAAAGTTGTTTAATCTGTAATAGAAAATATTTCAAGCTTTTCATGGGATGAAAAAGGAAAGAAAATACTAGTAAAATATAATAAAAAAAATCTTCCTCAGTAAATACACTCATTATATTCCATTAATAGTTGCATGAAATATACCGAGAAATGAACATGTAATTACTTGTCTCTCTGCCTGCCCAGGTTCTTCCTCCTGGGTCGTTCCAGCTGGATGTGTGGGCCATGACGGATGAAGAGAAACTCAGTTTTGTGCCTCAGATCCACAAGCAGGGCAACAAGCTCTTCAAAGAAGGCCACATCAGTGAGGCCAGAGACAAATACTACAATGGCATCGCCTGCCTGAAAAACCTACAGATGAAGGTTAGGGGTTATCAGTGCATTTTGTGCTCTGATAACTATGGACAAATTGTTGTCATACATTTCTTTCCATAAATATGTTTTTAAGTGTAATTAAGATTTGTGTCTCTTATGACTAATCAGCTTGTCATTGTGTGAATACTTTGTGAAATCTTTTATTCAGGAGCATCCTGGAGATGAAAATTGGTTAAAGTTGGACCAGATGATCACAACATTGCTTCTCAACTACTGTCAGTGCCTGTTGCTCGAGGGCCAGTATTACGAGGTCATCGATCACTGCTCGTCCCTGCTCTTCAAATACGAGAGTAAGGTTGCCTGACTTAATTTTAGTTAGTTGGCACAAATTTCACTGCTGACAGCTAACACTGCTCTAACGTTAGCATCTGGCTTAATAAGCCAATAGTTGCTTTCTCTCTTTTGCCTTTCTGTGGCACGTCATCATCTTTGCTAAGATAGTTAGTAAAATGCATCTTTTATTGTTTTTTTTTTTTCTGAACAAATGTGACTCTGTTAGAGTCAGTTTTGTCAAATCTGTCACAGATTGCATAACTTCAATTATTTCCCCCTTTGATGCTTAACTCTGACACTGTTACAACTACTAGGCTCAGCGTCAAAGATAAGCTGCACCGCCTGGCTTAGGTCTGGAGCTGGGTCAGTGGATCATCTGGTTCCACCTCGTGGCTATCTTTACCATCTAGGAGTTTTATCACCAAGGGTGCTCAGCATAATAAAATAATTTATTAGATATAGGTTATTTTACATTTTAATTCTTGTTAGTTTTAGATAAAACTTTCTTTTTACAATAACCTGCGAATTGAGATAATAAACCAGCTGAGCTACTGTGCCATCAGTGTTGTTTTGAATAGCTGTTCTTCCTCCTCCCAACAGACAACGTAAAGGCCCTTTACAAGCGCGGTAAAGCCCACGCGGCCGTGTGGAACGAGGCGGAGGCGCGAGCCGACTTTGAGAAGCTCTTGAAACTGGATCCTTCTCTGGGACCGTCTGTGGCCAAGGAGCTGAAAACCATGGAGGAGAAGATCCGTTCCAAACAGAAGGAGGAAAAGGGTCGCTACAAGGACCTGTTCAACTACAACACGCCACCAGCCACTGCCACTACAGTCAGTCCAGTTTGAGTTTTTCCTAATTGCACTGCTCATATTCACAGGTCTACAAGTGAGCAGCTTGTTTTGTAAGCAAGTCATATTGTGTTTTAATGAAGCGTGTTATACCCTTTCCTTCTCGTAGGGTTGATGTCTCGATGAGTTGGACTCAAGAGGAAGCCTGTTCATTTCAAGATGGAGGAGAGAAACATTCAGTGCGCTCGGCGTTTCACTTTTATTCCATCCAAGCCAAACACCCAGCCACGGGTGGATGCGCAAACAAAACTTGCATTGCAGCTTTAGTCCTCTAAATGTTAAATTAAGATTTTAATTTGAAAGCGTTTATGTTGTAGCTGGCATTTAAAGTGAAAACCCAGTTTTGTTTTTTTGTTTTTTGAGGACTGTAATGTAAGGCAGAGCCATTAATTCAGTCTGTAATATTAATTTAAAGGAACTTTTGTTTTCCCATTTAACTTCTTAAAGAGAGCCATTTTCATGTACTCGCACGCATAGCTTTGCCTCGCACCCCCTTTCTATCATGGTCACAGCAGAATCACCCATTACTACATGACACGTGGGCCATGAAACGTAAACTCTGCGACAATCTTATAAAACACTTGCATTGTCTTTGCTTTCTCCTTGTGTACTCATTATTTCATGTATGTACTAAATACTACCTTTATTTTTATGCCAAGATGTACTCTGCCCAAACTCACAGTATCTCATTCACCTGCTTAGGAAGAGCTACTCTTTACTGTTCATGTGAAGCAGTGGGTCATTTAGCCCAAGCTTGCCTGCAGTGACATGTTAATGAGGTTGTGATTGTGCAACTGTAAATAAATCTGTGATTATCCTCAGCTTTGTGTTTCGTTAAATACACCCTATAAAGCGGGAATTTAAAAAAAAAAAGATGTTTTCTATCAATCAGAAGTCTCGAATTAAAAAAAAATTCTTGTCCTTGTACTTTAAATGGTTTATAAAGTGAGGCAGCTACATTTAATTTCCTAAAAAAAAAAGTATGTTGTCAAAACATTATTTCCAAGTTCAAGAAACATTTTAACTAATTTTTCAAAAAAAACCCCCAAAAACATGGAAAGATGTTGAGTCACATTTGTTTGATAAAACCTACTACAACATCCTAAAAACCATTTCACATTTTTTGGTGATTTTTTTATTTATACATACCGAATCTCAAAAATCTGGTTTACAAAATTTCCATACTAACAAACTGACATGAGATGTACAGAGTTCTTGGGAATGAGAAACGTCCGATGTGTGTTTACAAAACATAACAAAGGTGGAAGGAGCAGGAGGATATTCAAGATGTACAGAATAACAGAGAAAACGCTCATGGGTTAAAAATTGGATGTTTAAAATCGACACAGGAGCACTGGTGCAGTAGGGACATCGTTAAAAAAAGTCAACCTTCTTGGTCAAATCCCATTGTTGAACAAATATAAACATTCCCATCCACTTTGATATCCCCAGCTTGACCTAAAAATGTGCTGAAATTCCCCACACTTTTAAAATAGATATAAAATTTTCTGTTTGCGTACGCCCAACAAGTTGAGAAAGTTTGTCTTTACCAAAATGGGCGTGGTGAAATGCTGTTAATGGATACAAATGGACATAATGCACCTCTAAAAAGCCAGCGGAAGAGGAAGGATTTAACTTAGAAAAAAAAAAAAAAAGGTTATAAAACATCCAAATGGGGATCACGATGTGGGCAGGTGTCTGCAGGAAAAAGGGTGCCAGTGCCAGGTGGAGGGATTTGTCCAAAAGGTTATGTGCGGGCGCTTCTCTCCGTCTCTGCAAGACACTCCCTGACCAGTGCACGGGCATGGATTATACCTGTACA
>VUQR01019828.1:0-14421 GCA_015108515.1 Hemichromis elongatus
ACAGACACTATCTCTACTTTTAAGATTAGGCTTAAAACTTTCCTTTTTGCCAAATCATATAGTTAGGGCTGGACCAGGTGACCCTGAATCCTCCCTTAGTTATGCTGCCGGGGGATTCCCATGATGCATTGAGTTTTCCTTTCCAGTCACCTTTCTCACTCACTGTGTTAATAGACCTCTCTGCATTGAATTGTACCTGTTATTAATCTCTGTCTCTCTTCCACAGCATGTCTTTATCCTGTTCTTTTCTTCTCTCACCCCAACCGGTCGCAGCAGATGGCCGCCCCTCCCTGAGCCTGGTTCTGCCGGAGGTTTCTTCCTGTTAAAAGGGAGTTTTTCCTTCCCATCGTCGCCAAAGTGCTTGCTCATAGAGGGTCATATGATTGTTGGGTTTTCTCTGTATGTACTATTGTACAATATAAAGCGCCTTGAGGTGACTGTTGTTGTGATCTGGCGCTATATAAATAAAATTGAATTGAATTGAAATTGAATTGAATACTTATTCACAAGATGCAATGTGGTTGTGCAGAAAGTAAAAATAACCAGATTTGCCTCAGAGTAATATAAACCTTTAACAGATCTGTGAGCATGTGTTTAACAAAATTACATAATTATAACAAAACAGATAAATGTACTTTTAGCAAAGTTAAGACCTGGAAACTACAAGATGATAAAAACAAGCAAATAAGCACGAGTACCTACACGCTTGGACTGCCCCCTAGTGTTAAGTTTGGTCACAGTTAGATTGGACGGTTTGGAGAGACACTCCCTGTGTGATATTGTCATAAAAGAAGGACTTTGTCTACTCACGTGACTAGTCATTTTGCACTCAGAAAGGTGACCTAGAATATTTCGTGCAGCAGGTATGTGGGTTGTACCTGTGAAGTTTAAAAGCTGACATAATGACACCAAGTTAGATACATAGGTATTTGGACAATGGGACATTGTCCCTGCACACCTCACAAATGGATTTTAAATCAAATAATCACGATGTGATTGAAGTGAAGATTTCCAACTTTAATTCAAAGGGGTTTGACAATAATAACTGTTTAGGAATTGTAACCATTTTTATACATAGGACCCCATTTTCAGAGGCAGTCCTGTCATTTTATGACAAATTAAGCAGATAAAAGAAGCTGGAAATGTGTTAAACATGCATGTGGTAGGTTTGACTGCAACTGAGACCCAAAGAGATGTCAGTACAAGTGAAAGGAAGCCATCATTAGGCTATAAATAAATAAATAATTAAACCTGTCAGAGAGATAACAAAAACTGTAGGAGTGGCCACTAACAATATGGCACATCTTAAAAATGGCAACACCAAATTGGCAACACCAAAAGGGCTGAAAGACCACAGAAGAAAACTAAAGTGGACAAAACAATATCTATTTGTTACGTTAGTAAAAAAAAAAATCTAGCAAAGTCAAGAACACTCTTAAGGAGGTTAATGTGAATCTCCAATCAAGAGATGACTTCATGAATAGAAATGCAGTGGGTTTTCACTCAACTATGCTTCATTTATGTGTAGTAAAGGCAGGACAGAAGATCATCGGCTGCCCTCTCTCCTCCTTGATGGACATTTATACCTCTCGCTGCCTCAGCCGAGCAGCAAACATCATCAAAGACAGTTCCGACCCTAGTTTTAACCTGTTCAGTCTGCTCATTACAGGTGCATCAGCTCAAAGACCCATCAGCTCAAAGACCCACAGACTCGAGAACAGTTTCTTCCCAAAGGCCATAACCACCCCTAACTCATACTCATAACACAGTCCCACACCCCAATTTTCCCATTTCCCTCTATAAACCCACACTGTGCAATACCAAATTCTATGTGCAATAACCCGAATTGTATATACTAAACACATATTTACTTTTTTAAAACCGGATAATATATTTGTACATTTGATATATTATTTTTCTTTTTTATATTTTTTTGTTTCAGATGGCTGCTGCTCCCTGAGCTTGTCGGAGTCTTCCTTTTGTTAAAAGGGAGTTTTTCCTTCCCACTGTTGCCAAGTGCTTGCTCATAAGAGGTCATCTGATTGTTGGGATTTCTCTTTGTTATTGTAGCATCTTTACCTTAATATATAAAGTGACTCAAGGCAATTGTTGTTGTGATCTGGAACTGTGTAAAATGAAAATATTGAATTGAAAAGTTTACAACAACATAAAAACTATTGGCTACACTCAAGAAAAGTAGTAAAGGAACGACTCTTTGTCCAAAGAATACCAAATGACCTGTCAAACGCGATGGAGGCAATGTTATGGTGTGGGCATGTATGACTGCTCAGACTCAGCCAAATGCTGCCAAACTAACTGGATAACCCTTAACAGCACTTCAGAGGATAATGACTCAAAACATACTGCAAAAGCCATCCAAGAGTTTCTCAAGCCAAAGAAAGTGGATATTCGTCAATGTTTTATGTTACACCAAAGTTAATCTCTGAAAATAAAATTTCAACTTTTATTCCAGCTTTGTTAAAATTAATGTCAAGGTTAGAGGTTAGAGGTATTGATATAGTTTTTTTCTTTATTTAAACGTATCTACAATATGTACATGTGATAGAATCATTTTTATGAAAACATATATTTACATGCAATATTTTGTCTTTTTCCAACCCCCTGTTTCCTGGTTGATATTACAGACATTGCTGGAGTGGCACAAGCATTCTTTGTCTTTCTATTCAGAGACCTTTAAGTAGACCAGCTACTATAAATATCATTCACATTTTTTTTCCTGAGAACAATTTAAACAATTCATTAGTGAATTTTGTCTATTTACACATTTCATTTCAAGTAAAGTTGCTGTTTCATGAAAGTCTTAAAGCAAGTTTTCAGAAATCACAACAGGAAATGAATGGCACACAAACAGCTGTAATAAATAGCATCAGCTCATTGTTCAGCCATTGCCAACAGCTGAACAATGAGTTACACTTATACATAAAATGCAGTTTAAATGTCTTCTGTGAAAAGGCCTCTGTCAGCATAATATGATTACAACATTACTGAAACCACGTTATTACAGTCACATAAGTAAACTGACATACATATATAAAAATACATGCTTGACAGGCACACTTCATTATCCTGTACTTCACTGTATGTCCTTGTTTAGAACATCAACTAAAAAGCATCCAGAGAATACATGCTGCGCTTTCCAAAATAGCCATCCAAAGCTAATATAGTGATGAAAGAGTGATTAGCAAATATCTAAATCCTTTCAGTAATTATGCAGAGCATAAACAAGTAAAATTCAACAATTTGACTTTCTCACAGTGTTATTCTAAATGCCATTAGTGCCATTCCTTTTACTGTCTGTTGAAATGAAGTCTGTGTTTGTGGTTTTTCCTCAAGAGCACAAACCAAAAAAGTGTGTATTTCAGTTCAGCTCTGCAATAAATGTAATAAAAACCTGATAGGACACTTCTTCAATATCCTGCTAATAAACACACAAAGAGAACAAGTGGAACCAGAAACATGTTTACAGTGTTGTGAGTTTAAACCTTTTTCATTTCCTCAACTTTGATTCTCTCCGTGCCATCATCACATGCCTTAAAAACAATAAAGAAAACAAATCTGACAATAAAACCGAACCTTAAAAGATTACAACTTCTTGTTACTTATGTCCACGAGGCAGTGCAATGCTGTGAGTGTCCGTAACCTCCACACCGTAATGATTTTTCCTTACGGTTGTGACTGTGCCTGTGGTTGAACCATGTCTGGGTGAGGCGGTGGGGGTGTTATCGGATACATAGAAATGCTGTGTTCATTGTAAGCAGGTGGGAGATCATCAGGCTTAAATTCCAGCTGAAAAATAAAGAGAAAAACAGAGCTATAAATAAACAATAGGGAAAATGGGTGCATTATTTTGTTAGCGCAACAGAAAGAGCTGCAGACAAAATCATAATCACCTCATTATAGGCAGGTGGGGGTCCTGTGTAGACTGTTGTGCTGTATCGTGGTGGTCTGATGGCATCACTGCTTTGATCTTCACTGTCCTGCTGTGATATGCTCCTGGGGAAGGGAATGAAATATATGGACTGTGGGAGCCTACCCCGGTCGCCACGTCTCATAGACTCCCTTGATATCTGTTCCTCCCTTAGGCGATTGCATGCTCTGCAGAAAGTGGTGCAGAACATGATGGCGAGACCAAAACCCAGGATGCCCAGGAAGATCCTTGGAGAAAGCCAAAGATGTGGAGAAAGCAGAGAACAGGTTATCTAACAAGTATGGTAAGGTTTCAAAACTCTCAGTCTTCCCTGGTGGTGAAAGATGTCACCGGTTTATTAGTAGCTGTTTTAATAAGAACAAACAAAAAGAAGAAAAGCAGTTTTCAGTTTTCAAAATACATATAAAACAAAGTAATTACTATAGAAAAGTATCAATGAAAAGAAATGACTCTTACTCTAGAAAAGTACTGTAGTCTGTAAACATCCTTCAACCTGCTGAATGAACTCTTAATGGGCCAGAACGATAGTGGAGTAACAAACCACTGAATGAACCTGAAAGGCAAACGGGAAAAAGAAAAAAGAAAAAGGATTTTTATCATCAGTGATCTAAAAACAGTGCAGCTGGTTAGACTTTAAAGATCTACAAATGCTTGTTGTATAGACTTGCTGACACCCTTTCAATCAAATTTTTCCATTTTTTAGATCCTCTTTTTGTATCAGTTGGAAAATGTGTATACTTTGAACTTTAAACCCATCAATGTTTTGTCATACGTACTGTAAAAGCACCAAGAAGATTTTATTGCCTGTCTTGATTGTACTGGGATAGATAACAGGTTCTAGAAGCAGATTTCTTACAAAGCAGCACTTTGTACTACAGTAGCCTCATATAATTTGCAGTCGTTTAGTTTAACTATTCCTGTCAGTGATATTATGCAGAGACAGGATGACTACACTTGTTCCATGACATTCGTTAAGCAATCAGGTGACGACTTGGAATATTAAATTGATTACAAATAGGTTAGATGTATCTATTTCATTGCCTGATAGCAAATCAAATCTTAACTTATTTTAGGCTGTTGTCAGTAGTGAGCTTGGATTTCAAAACTGTGAATCAGAGAGGTGATGAGTGATTCCACAAGTTACCAAATCCTGACTTGCGGAGTCATGTTAAATGGAGTAAATAATAATGCATAAGGGTGTAAATTTATTGTATGTCTCATGAGACGATGACTTATTCAGAAAGTGCTGTTTTTATACAACATGATTATAAGAATAAGTGTCAAATAAACCTTGTATTAAATTTGTGACAATATCTTTTTCATGAGTAAATCATAATATTAGACCTGCTTATTAAATAATTAAGCATTCATTTTCAGATGGAATGGAAACATATATATTATCAAATTAATTTTCATATAAAGAGGCTTAAAAAACTCAAAATATTAATACTCTATTGCTACAGCTGCTGCACCAACCCAAAAATCTCCAATAAAAATGGCTGTTTAACTGATTGGCAGTCTTGAATTAAGTAGGTCACTGTGTTAAGGCTGGCTCGGTTGTCAAAGTTAGGGTTTTGCCAAACTTATATTGTTACTTTCTTAAATGTAATATCCAGGGAGGGAGACAGATTATAAGATTTTCCAAATTTTGAAACTGTGATAGTAAAGCCGCAAAACCTCGTACTGAAGTGATTTAGCTTTAAAAGTTTTTTTTTTTTAAATAAATTATTAAACAAAAGCAAACAGAAGAACCAAAAACAATCACATGAGAAGTAGGCGAGGTGAGCACATGATCGGTAAGCGCAACGGGAAAGGGGCCTAGTCTGCACTTCTAAAACAAACAGTCTCCAGTATGTTCAGATTTTTGTAATGAGGTCCGGTTTTATCAGCTTCCAGCAACTGAGCAGAATATTCAAAACAAGGAATCAGAAGGACAAAAAAGGCCAGCTCTGTGCTCTTACCTTCGGTCCAGCCACAACTCCTCTCAGGTATGAGACTGGGAGGGAAAACTCAGTGGAGCAGAGTGCAGTTTTTATTATGAGTGTCCTGATAAGGGGCGGTGTGTACAGTGTTTCCAAGCATGGGGGCGAGTGCAAAGAAGGCATGTTTAATAGCGCCTGAAATACACTGAGAATTGTAGTGTTTTTAATTGTTAGCAGTGTTTGCACTTTTGCTCATTTCGCACAAAAATAATGTGTAACTGTGATTATAGGCAGACTTCTATGAATTTCTGTATGGCTGTTTTGCCAGTTGATCAGTGTCTTTCTTTTATTAGCATGTGCTAAAGGTCCCTCCAAAGAATTTATGGCAGCATTAGAAGTTTTAAAGAGAAACAGACAAGTTTATCTACAAGGTCTTAGCTGAAATTTACTGCCTAAGAAACAATGAAAGTAAGAAGAGCAGTGGAATAAAACTTTTTTATAGAAGGATCGTGTTTCCTGTCACCTCTGGGCGAGAGGAGTTAAATCTGATGATTCATTAGTGTTCGCTTTGAGGTATATGAAAATATGTATCAGTCACCTCAGTGTACACTATGAGAGATTTTGGTACCACTTTATAATTAATCTGGACACACAAAACATATATCTGTCTGATTTTTCTTTCACTAAGCATTCAGGCGCTGCGTCATGAGGAATCTTGTTAAAAGGTTTATTCCAACCATTCAATTTTACACTTCTCTAAAAACTCACTGTTGTGCAAATCTTTCAGCAGCAACATTAGCTGTTATTACAGGCAGGATCAATACACCGCTGATCCGAATTGATAAGATCTTTTTGGTGTGTGTGTGTGTGACTGAGAAGATACAAAGGTTATATCCATAAAACTTGCAGGGACTGAACATATAACCCCCACTGTGCTGTGAGAAAAATCCGTATTAGTTCACGAAAAACTTTATTTGTCCAACATTTAATCAAACCAACACACTTTTACCTTTTCAACAACAGTCTACTCTGTTCAATAAAAAAAACAAACACATTTTTTCCTACAGTGCTTTTTGTTTTGCCAAGCTTATCGATTTAAATAAATTGTACCAAAACACACGCTAGTGCTGTTGGAATCCATGTTGATCTTCTCAGTATTACAATTTACACAAACTGTGGAAAAATACTCTCTGATACAAACGTACAGCAGTGTAATCTAGTCTATTGACAACAACCAATAAACTGTACACATATATTAAGTGGAGTGCACTACGTTGTCCGTTTCATTGGTTTTGCAGCATTCACTCACAGACATGCCCACATTTTTAGTTTTTTCAACAACAAAAAAATAGATCAGATTTTCAGTGTATTTCTTTCGCACTATTTATATCACATTGTATAATCTTCATGCTGCTTCGCAATGAAGCACAATTCAACATTTCCTGTTAAAAAACAACAACTTTGACTTCATCCAGCCAAAACAGAATTTAAACTTCACAGCTAAAACATACACACTTGAAGACTATTACAAACAACAATAGAGGTTCAATTAAAAATGATGAAATATCCTGAAATTTCTTCTGTACTTGTATATTTTTAAGGCGCTAACTAAGGCTGGTTTTCCCCTTACTGAGGACTGTTACACTGGTGTACTCACATGGTGTTTCACACCATGCCCGTGCACAGTTTGACTCCCAATGATCTGACCAGTTTGATCATTGTGTAACATTCCCTGGCACACTTAAACTGCTGAATAGTTAAACGTGCTGTGCCTGTGCTCACTCTCACAAGAGTTGGGCCCCAGATCTCAGATGCGATTCAGCTGGACTCTAGTATAATTGGTAACCATGCAAAGAAAGTCCCCTATTAACCCATATAAACTTTAAAATCAACGTCATTGTCAAACTCATTTTTAGAAAGCAGGTGTGCTTGAATCTGAGAGAGGAAAACACAAACACACACCAACAGATTGAGAGAGAGATGCTGAAGCAAACTGAAGCATACCTGGGCACGGAGGGTTAAATGTAGCTGGACTGGAGAGCAAGCCAACTTTAGGACATCCTTAGAATGGTTAATTAGTTTTGTTTGGATCTGAAATGCACCTGTTTAACAGATTTTTAGGCTGTAGTTCAAACAAGCGTAAATAAAAAACTCACTAGTAAGGTCAGTCAGTTTTAGGGTATTAATTAACACTTATAATGACCCACAATCTTTCCCAAAGCATGCACATTTTTTGTAAACGTCTGGGACTGGATAGAGATTTAAAGTGGTTTTGTTACAAAACCCTACCATCCAAATTAGGTTGGGACTTATTGCTATTAAAGACACATTTGAGTTAAATTACCATCATCGTGATAAAGTTGATCTATTTTGTGGTCTGATTTCACACACCTTTGTTTCTGTTTGTAATCATTCACAACGGACATTTTATCCCCCTGAAGCTATAAATCCTCATGAGACACTCGGCGGTTGCGCTTGTCCAGCCAAGCTTGCAGAAGAGGAAGATTTTTGTCCATCCAGCGGATGTTATCCTCTATGGTCTCGTAGGCCTGCTGGATGCACCTCATCTCTGAGCCCGTCTCTTCAGTCAGGGAGCCGAAGAAGCTTCGTATCTGAGTCGGTGAAAATGAGGGAGACTTTAATCTGCACACTGGTTTTAATTTAGTAAGTTTAAAAGTAGAACAATAACAACATATATAGAGGATGAAAAATACAGTAGAACCCCTTTGTTTTGCAGTCCGATCTGTACTGTTGCTCATTTATGCATCAAACCAATCAAACAATAAGAAAATGAAAAAAGCAGGAAAAAAATTGGACAGGACGAGAGAGACGGACTTGTAAGAGTGGTCTAAATGCAGCGTCCTTCATGTTTAGTTTAAATTTTAGCACATTGTGTACTGAACACTTTATTCCAGGCAATATTCTAGTTATCAGAAATACACATGCACTTTCTGATTGAAATAATGAAAGCCCATGTAGACATGCAGCCATACTTACCTCATCTAGCATCTCTCTGGTAGAGTACTGGTTAGTTACCCCAGTCACCAAGTATGAAATAGTGTGGGAGCCGAGGTCAAACCTGTGACATCACAACAAACAAACACTAAAGTTCAGATTTTTTAACCCGTGAGAGAATTCCCTATTTTATTAGGGAATATCTTCATATACAATATATATAATCATCAATATATGAATAAAAAATGTATTCTATATAAATCTATATTATACTTTAGGCGATTCTACCAATTTTAATACTCTTGGCACAAGCACTGCTCTCTCCTGGCTAATCAGAAGTATCAATATATACGAAACTATCATCATTTGTCATAATCTAGACTGGGGATAAAGGCCGATGGTGATAAAGCGTGTGTGTGTGATGGGCTGACTGACTTCTTGATCATAGTGTGCCAGTTGGCTCTGAGGAAGTCCCAGGCCAGCTTGTAGCCGTGGGGGTTCTTGCTGACAGAGACGACCACATCTGGGAGGTCCTGAGTCTTCATTATCTCACCGATGAGGCTCTGCTCCATCATCCTGCAGATAGAAAGGGAAGAGCAAAAGGAGCGCAGGGGTCATTATATCTCCTTAGCTTTAGCTAAGAATTGCTGATGTGTCCCACTTTCCATTATATACACACCACTTGAGCTTGTCCTGCAGCGGGCTAACAGCCATGGAAGTCTTCATGCGGCTCTTGACCGACATTTGCAGCGAATGGCGGTACTTCTCAAAGAGGAAATCCCATCCTTCTGGCATTCGAGCTCCAATCACAAACACAGCCATTGTGATATCAACAGGCAGACTAAAAAAACAAGGAGGCTTTCAGTTTAGATGTAAATACATAGAAAAATAAAATGTTCTTGTGCTATTTTTAACTATGACTCCAAACCTCATGGTGCCATCAGAGTCCTTCCACTGGTTAAAGAGCTTGGTGGCTTTGGTCACACAGGGAGCATAGTTCCTGACACAGGCAAACAGCAGCAGGTAACTCCTCAGCACTCGCTGAGACACGGAGCCGGAGTCGTTCCATTCCTGCTGATCAATCAACTCCCGGAACAAATCTACAATATAGCTCTGAAAAACAAAAAGAGACATTAAATCCTCCTTAAAGAGTATACATTACACTCCGCATAACGTATATTTGTTCTTACACTGTTTTCCTGCAAAGAGGAACGTCAGACACCCCTCCAAAGAGGTTTGAACCAAAAGAAAATTTGCTCCGTTTTTCCAGTACATCATTAACATTTTTCAAAGTTATTTCTAAATCGGGGGTTTATTTATTTACAATGGACATGGTTGAAAATAACAGGAAAATGCACTTAAGGTAGCACAGACTCAGCGCTTTTCGTGTATGCAGTAATACTAGCAGATGACTTCAGTGGTACACCAGCAAAGTGATACTTGTATCCGGGTTTTCCTGGTCCCTAGCTTGCTTGTGATTTTTAACAGAGGATTAATTCTTTTAGCCATTTCTGAAATAGAAAATTATCGCTACAAGTACATCCTAATAATGGGGAGAAATAAATAAAAAGAATTAAGAAGCAAAATGGCTCTTAATAGATATTCAATATGATATTTTGTCCCTAATAAATAAAAAGCATGACTTTGTTTTTGCTCATTTTTAAACATTTCTGTATTTTTTAAGCATGAATTAAACGAGACTAGACAAAATCAGATGCTTCCTTTAGGGTTTGGCACAGCAGACCATCTGCCATCTTTTCTCCAACCCAACATCTCCGTCCACTCCCACCTGTCTGCCCTCTCGTCTCCATTTCTCCTGTGCCCTGTCCATTGCGTTGGACGGTTAAATGGAGTCTAACAAACTGTAATTCTAACAATAGTTTGAACCCTGCTTCTTAGACATTTCACATTATAAACAAAATTATCTACAAAATGAATCATTTATTACACTGATTTTGGGATTGTATTTTCATTTAGTGACTCAAGTACTCAAGATAAGTTATCTTGAGTACTTGAGTCTGTGACACATTTCCCAGACTGGATAATAAATTATATCATAATATTTCATATTATATTGTACCTGGGGCGTTCTGCTTATACAACAAGTCTTTTTATTCTTTGTCAGTCCAGTGGTTGATGTGCGTGGAACACCTGAAGTCAATAATTTGGATGAGTGAATGTAAAGTTTTACCTTAAACTACTGACAAAGTTTTTTGTTTTTTTCCATACTTGGGGCTGCACTTTGTTGAGCTTGGTCACACTATGCCCCTGAGTCACATATGTTGGTATAATGTGCCAAGTAATGTGCAATGTGACAGCAAACTAACCTTCATCTGGTTCTCCAGCACCTTCATGTCTCTCTTTTCCATCAGTTTGTAAAGCGGTACAAGCTCTCCAAAGCCCTGAGTCACAGCCATGATCTTGGTCTCTCTGGACAGGTAAAGTGACAGCTCCAAAGCTGTGTCCAGCCTCACCTTCTCTACACTGCAAGACAGACTTCAGGTCAACATCATGCTGCCTTTTTCTCCTTTCTAGCATGTGCTTGGATCTAAACATAGTATTAGCTGATATATTTCAAAAGTCTTGACTTTAGAACAAAGAGTAGTGAAACAGCAATCCTGAAATGTATAATACTTTGTTTTCCTGCAAAGCTTATGCTTAATGTCATTTTGTAAAACTGTGAAGCTATTTAAACTATACCTCAATATATTAAACTGCTACTAAAACTAAACACCAAATGATAAAATGCTAATTTTGCTGTTAATATGCAATGTTTAAACCGACCTGACGAGCTGGAAGACATTGTGAATGAGGTTGGCGCGGTCATTACCGCTCAGGGCTGTGTGATTGTGTTGCAACAGCTTAATAATAGAGTTCCAGCCTTCGCCTGCATAATGGACCATGTAGTAGCCACTCATGTCCACGTTGAACTTCACCCAGTCCACCTCTTCTGGCAGGAACAGGACATCTGAAGAAGACAGAAGAGCAAAGAGAAGCTTTCAAGTGATGATGACCTGTGAAATTTGAATACATTTTGCAGTTTAAAAGAAAACCAAGGCTCACTGTCTTTAAGCTGAGCAAAGTACTCACCAGTCTTTGTCTTAAGCAGAAAACGGTGGACGGTGTTGGAGGCACTGGTCTTGTACGTCAGCGGGATCTGCCAAAGGAATCTAGTCACACAAAATAATGATTAATGAAGGTAATGTCTTTATTTAATCTTGAATAAATAAAAATAAGCGATTGTCAAATTGTTTATTATAATAAAAATACTGGAGACCACCAGAGCTCCAAGTAGACACACCTATGGTATCAATTTCAAAATCCTAAATGATCCCTAAAATTCTCAAGTTATCAAATTCACAACCTGACCTTTGACCTTTAGATCAAGTCCTGACCATGAGTTCAAGGTCAGAGGTCACTGACCTTTAGGTCAAGGTCACTGAAAATAGAACTTATCCAAGATTTTAAGTAGAGCAACTACGGTATCAATTTTAAATCCTACATCACTGTATTCTTCAGTTGTCACATTCACAAGACTTTGAGAAAATTTGACCTCCGACCTTTAAGTCAAGGTCACTGAGAAGTCGTCCAATATGTTCAGTGGATAAAGATAAATTATATTATTAAATGGAAGCTTCAACGTCTCCTCATTCTCGATTTATCACATTCACAAACCCTCCTGACAGCATACCCTTCGCTCGGGGAGGGGTCGTCTGTCTTCAAGTAACGCTCCTGACTCAGCCTGACTTCCCGACCTCTGACCTCCACCGTGACCAGCGGGAAGCCTTCCTGCAGAGTCCAGGTGTCCATGATGGCCCTGACGTCTAGCTCATCACCAGAGTACCACTTCTGTGTATAGAGACAAACATAATGTTGTATAAATACAAGAACATCAAAGGAAGCTTTTTTTTGTAATTACTAAAATATGTTCACAATCAAAGAGCTCTGCTGAACAAATTTGCTACGAAGCAAAAAGAAAAACTTACAGAGGCTCCAGACTGAGCTTTGCGTTTAGAGCAGAATTCTGCGTGTTTCAGTCGACCTTCGTCCAGATCATCTGAGCTGCAGATCTGAAGCACATTTAGCAGAGACGTATATCATCAGGAACAAAAAGACACATTCTCCATTCACGCTTACATAAGAAGAAAAATGACTGATGAAAAATGAGTCCTCTGAACGAAAGACTGCTCACGCATCACTCACATTAGTCAGGCTCTCCCACAGGTGGCTGTTCACAGTGTTTTGGTAGCTGTAGCGCTTCAGGTATCGCACGATGCCAATCTCAAAAGCCTCAGGGGTGAGGAAGTCCCGCAACATATTGAGAATGCATGCACCCTGAAAACAAAATACAGACATGCTTAAAAAAAGTAACAATATGAAACATAGATAAGTGTTTTGGTTCAACTGTAGAGTGTGGGTTCAGCTTTGGGAATTTCTAATTTGGGCTAAATGTAGTTGACCGATTGTACTTGATGATGAAATACTGAGATGATTGTTAGTTTCTAGATCCTACACGAGTACAGAAACACGAAACAGAATGTATGCGGTGAGGTTAACCTTGTCATATGACACATCGTCGAACATCTCCTGGATCTGTGTGGGGTTTTCCACAGGGGTGGAGACTGGGTGGGAGGAGCTCAGGGAGTCTACCTCCATAGCCTCAAAACATTTTGCCAAGAAGAAATCATCCTGGGAGAATGAGAGGATGGAATCATGTTTATGCACATCTTTGTAGCCTTATCCAAAAACACAGGAGTTGTTCAGCTAATGTACACAACTAAAACTATGAGACTGTGACTTTAAATGTCCTTCTGGTTTTAAGTAAATCATTTTAACTTCAACATGTGAGACAAAAATAGAGAAATAGCACAAATCAGCAAAAATGGAGACTGATCTGTATGCTCCAACAGGACCAGTTTTGAAAACAGTTTTTAAGTCTCACCACATGAAGTTCTGGGTACGTGATGTCGAGGGAGATAAACTCCATGAACTTGGCGAAACCTTCGTTGAGCCATAAGTCATTCCACCACTCCATCGTCACCAGGTTTCCAAACCACTGGAGAATAGAATAGAATAGAATAGAATAGAATTCAACTTTATTGTCATTGCACATGTCACAGGTACAGGGCAACGAAATGCAGTTTGCATCCATCCAGAAGTGCTTTTTAGTCATGATATAGATATATTACAATATATATTAGCAATAATATAGATATGTAAGTATATTACAGAATGGGTCTATTATGGTATGTTATAATGTACACGTGTGAAGTATGTTATGAATATTCTATAACTATAAGTATGTACAGGCTGTAGTGAGTACAAGCTATGTACAGATATAAATATGAAACAATACGGAATATGAAATAAGAAACTAGAAACTATACAGGATATGAGATATACAGTTATACAGAAATGTGAACTATACAACTATACAAGTTATAAACAGTTGTAGGATTAAAAAATTATCGTATGTACAGAATGATTATTACACAGAACTATACAGTAGTGCAGTTAAGATAAGTGAGCTGTGAGCCGTGGGATAATTTCTACAGAGGCTATATAAAGTGCTAGTGGTGGTTCAGTCCATGTTAT
>VUQR01019832.1:4034-24811 GCA_015108515.1 Hemichromis elongatus
GGCGAAGTGGTCGAGGTGGTGGAGTAGTATAAATATCTTGGTTCTTGGATTGACAACAAATTGCAGTTTGCCACAAATACAGACTCCAGTTTTAAACGTGGCCAGCAGAGAATCTATCTTTTAAGAAAATTGAACTGTTTAAATGTAAATAAAAGGATTCTCTGCCATTTGTATTGTTGTTTAATAGAGAGCCTTTTAACTTTCTCATGTGTTTGCTGGTACAAGGCTTTGTTCATGAAGGACAAAAACAAACTGCAGAGCCTTGTCAAAATCTGCTCTAAAATTATTGGAGCCAAAAAAGAGACTTACAGTCCCTATGGGCGGAGCAGGTGCTAAAGAAGGCTAAACGTGTCCTGGGTCAGCCTCTCCACGCTCTGCACTCGGAGTTCTCGCTCATGCCCTCAGGACGTCGTCTTTATGAAACCTCTCGGAAAACAAATCGTTTCTCCAACTCTTTGGTTCCTTCGTTATCAGACCGCTAACCTCTGAGTGAAGGGTGGCTCAGTAACATGGACCCGGGTGTGTGCCTGTGTGCCAGGGCTGCTGCTCAGCCTCTACTTCTGTTGTAAAGTTGGTTGTGACACACATTGACTCACTGCTTGTACAATGTTTGAGGTATGCTACAGATTAATTGCCCTTTGGGATCAATAAAGTTTTCTGAATCCGAATCTGAATCTGAAGTGAACTGGACAAGATGATGGTGACAGAAACATGCTTAAGATGCTGTTGGGTCTACATGAGCTCAAAAATCACTCTAACCCTCTAAAGTCCAGGCTATGATTGGCTGTTTTTGACTACTGTTGATGTCTGCTCTACATTCCACCTTTATAAACTATTTACTTCACCTTGTTTGGTCTCATTCTTTTCAGCACAGCCTCACATGTCTGAATTTAAGGTGATTTTTTTGTTTTTGGATTTACTGTATTAACACAATTGATCTAAAATCAGACAAAAAACATAACATCTGAGTAGAAAAAGTTATATTTTTACCTAACAAACATGTTTATTGAATCATATTTCATAACTTTTAATGTAAATATAAATTGTCAATTTTAAAATCCTAAACACAAGATTTGCAAACAACAAAGTTATTTGCACCCATTTACATTTCACCTTGTTTTTATAACCATTTCAAACTATTTACAGAACAATCAGCTGTTCTGCATTAAATAAGATGTCACACAAATCATTTCTGTCACTATAAAGGAGAACATCACAGCCTGATACCTGCAGGTCTGACAGCAGGAGGTGTATTAAATTCAATTCAATTCAATTTTATTTATATAGCGTCAGATCACAACAACAGTCGCCTCGAGGCGCTTTATATTGTACAGTAGTACATACATCACTGCTCCTGTTTCTACCTGTAGACAGCATCACCTCATTGTTCTGCCACACAACACAGAACTATCCAAAACACTACACACTAACTACACAAGACTACACACTCAGTGGGTCCCAAACTTTTTTGCTAGGCCCCCCTCTGTCTTACAAGAAAAATTTTCGGTGTTTGGAATCACCAATAATGGAGATTGTTTTTAAAAATCCATTTTTGTGTTTACGTGTGGACGAGGAATACGGAGTTCGTCACCCAAAGTCAAAGGCATGTGCCTTTCTCACGTCGCGCGGTGCGCCACGTTATTGTTTACATGAGATAAATTTCTACAATAGCAGATAGAGACAAAATACTGTTAATCTGACTATGTGCAGTTTTTACACGCTTACATATACAGACGCAGTTACTGTCCCTACATTTAGAAAGGCAGAGGCGTCATGGTGTCATCATTTTACTTGTAGTTGTTTTTTCCTGTGTAATAATGTTCAACATTGCTATCAGTACATTTTTCAAAATGTCCTGAGTGCTTATTTCCGTCTTCAGTCTCCCTTTGTGTTCACATATGTGCTCCAAGTTCACTTATCATGCCAAGTTTTTATTTGCAAGGTTCTTTGTTCTATTTTGTCTCATTTGTTTCTTTTTACTTTGTTTTTTAGTTCACTTTCTAAGCAAAACCAAAGCAGCCTCCAGTCTCTGAGTGCTGAGTTTGGGTCCTTACCCTTACCTTAAACATCACAGGAACTTAAAACACGAGGTCAGAAAACCCAGAACCCTGACACACCCCTACAAAACTGCTCAAAGACGTCCTGCCATTAATTAATGCTTCAATCTTAAATCTGATCAACCTATCTCTAATAATGGGCTATGTACCACGGACCATAAATCTTCACCCAGCTGTCAGAGAGCAGACATAACACGGAGTGAAGGACGGGTCTTCACTTTCTCTTTGGCTTCCCTGAAACTTTCTTATTTTTCCTGGAGGTGCCATCATCAGTCCCAGGAGCAGGTCTGACAACATTTGTATCATTATATCTGCTGTTGGATTGGAATGTCAGCACAGTCTGTTTTGAACACATTCACACAGTAAACAAAGAAGATGATAACTGTTCTACTGAGGAACGTACAGGTTAACACAAAGTGACAGCTCACAGCATCTGCTGCCAATCACACCTCTGACACCTCTTACGTCCTGGTCTAGGGGTACAGGAGCGCAACATTCAAAGGATGGTGACCACGCCCTGGTCCCCAAAGCCATACCCAGAAGGCACTTTACAAGTTAAGGTGATTTTATTGTTACCAACTGAAAGCTTTACTCTGGGGGGAACAAATGTAAATTTGATATAAATAAAATGTAATTGAATATTTAAAGTTAAGAGGTGGGCGCCGACACCGGAGGTGAGGTTGAATACACAAACTGTCCTCTGGACGACGCCCACCCCCAAGGCCCTTTATGTGTGTGTTATTCAATTTAGTTTTTCAGTTTTATTTATATAATGCCAAATTATTACAACACTCAACTCAAGGCACTTTATATTATATGGTAGACCCTACAATAATACAACAGAGGAAAATCCAACAATCATATGACCCCCTATGAGCAATGGCTGTGGCAACAGTAGGAAGGAAAAACTTCCTTTTAACAGGAAGAAACCTCCAGCAGAACCAGGCTCAGGGAGGGGCGGGGCCATCTGCTGCCAGTTAGGGTGAGAGAAGGAAGACGGGATAAAGACATGCTGTGGAAGAGCCACATATACATATATGATATATGTGTGTGTGTGTGTGTGTGTGTGTGTTCATTTATTGGGAATGAGAGGGAGGAATGGTTCACTGACTGGATGGCTCAAAGCTGTGAGCGCAGGGCTAAATCTTTGACCTCTATTCACCCTACATGTTCCCCCCTTTGTTCTTCAGACGTGTACGGGGGACAACCAACACACTCTGAGTCTGTGAGCGGAGACGACGAGCAGCAGTGTGTTTTGTAAGAAGCTTGGATCAATAATGGGGCCTGGCCATTTAATGCTCTGTATGTTAAAATAAGAATTTTAAAACTAATTCTAAAATCATTTGGGAGCCCATGTAAAGAAAATAAAATAGGAGTAATGTGAGCATGCTTACTGGAACGTGTTAGTAGCCTGGCTGCAGCATTTTGTATAGCTTGGAGGCGAGAAAGAGATGATTTATCCAAGCTGGTAAACGGGGCATTACAATAATCTAAGCGCGATGAAACAAATGCATAAACAATTTTTTCTAATTCAGCTGAGGAGACCATATGTCGTAGTTTAGAAATGCTCCTTAAATGAAAGAAACAGGAACGAGACAGAGATTTTACATGTGAGTCCAGGCCCAGAGAAGAATCAAATATTACTCCAAGATTTCCAATATTTGACTTAGGAGAGGAAGAAAAAGGGGCAAGAACCTGACTGATTTTACAATGTAGTTCAGGAGGAGCTATGATCATGGTCTCTGTCTTATTGGTGTTTAATACAAGATAGTTGCTGGAAAGCCAATCAGCCAATCTTGAGTTAAGCACTGGACTAGGGTGGACAGCCCATCCAGCTGATCGGGCTTAAACGACATATGTAGCTGAATGTCATCGGCATAGAAATGATAGGAAATGTCACTAAATGACTGAATAATGCCAGCTAAAGGAAGCATATAAAAAGAAAATAATAATGGACCCAAAACTGAACCCTGTGGGACTCCACAGGTCAGGGTGGCAATGTTAGAGGAAAAACGGTCAGTTGTAATAGAAAAGGTCCTGTCTGATAGGTAGGAGGAGAACCAGTCTAGGGCGGTTTATATACCAGACAAAACCTTCAGCCTGTTGAGTAAGATTTTGTGGTCAATGGTATCGAAGGCTGCGCTAAGGTCAAGCAAAATGATCACAGTGCTTTATACAACTTGGCTCATTCACATCATTTCGCACAAGCCCATTTTTATGCTTTTTCTACGTGCTTTTTTCTAAGTGTTTTCTATCCAACATTCACACACCTATGGAAGCATCGGAGGGCAACTTTGGGTTCAATATCTTGTCTAAGGATATTTAGCATGCACACTGTAGCAGCCAGGGATCAGACCTCCAACCTTACAATTAGATGACCTGCCCTGCCTCCTGAGCTACAGCCACCCCCATTATACCACTCATTGAAATATAATGTTATTGTCAACTTATTTAGGGAATAGGCCTGTGAGCTGCCTGTACTTGCTGTCCTCGTGTAAATTCAATTATTTTAAGCACTCAGCTCATGTCTCATATTGTCCTGTTTTAGTTTCTTCTTGCAGTTTTCAGAAGTTTAAAAAGAAAGTTGAACATTTTGAATAATACGTTTGTTACTTCGGAAGACATTAGAAAAAAAAACACAGCCACATTTAGCCTCATCAGGTCTGCACGATGAAGCAATATTGGGGACTAGTGAGGTGACCCTGTTTTGCTGAGGGTTAGAAGTGAGATTCAGTTCTTACTAGATTACTACAAACATGTAGCAAGCTATGTTCCAGATAACAGACCAGTCCATATAAAACCACTGTGTACTAATCATGATTTTTTTTTTTTTGAAAGAGTACCATTTCAGCAAACTCCTTTAGACCTTACTTTGTAGTAATAGTGAGATGGTGTGTTGAGGATGTGTTGAGACTAAAACCTTCTGAAATTCCCAGAAGGATAAATGTAAAACTCATGTACAACGACTACTACTGGTACCTCTACTACGAGGACTAAAATGGGCATAGATTTTATGCTACTTCAGTTTAATTGCATTAAATTTAGTAAAGTCACATATAAGAACTTTTATAACTTTTAACTGAATAACAACAGGCTTACCAGTTCATTGTTTTAATCCTGTTATTTACTCTGTTATTTACAATTAAAATTTAACAGAATCAAAATTTTCAAATCATTTAAGCTGTTTTTAAAATCACACGCTGTCAAAATAATAAAGCAAATAGAGATGTAAGGTTTGCTCATTTAACGGACTGAATAACGGTTGTTACTGATTGAATTTGGGGAAATTCTTCCTGGAAGAAAAATTAAATAACTCAGGACTAAAAGGTTTATTTCACAAAGCATTGTCACCACCTTCTGTGCCATTCACCCTACAGCTGAGATTCCTCACCGTTTTACTGGAGTCCAGTAATCCCACCCAGACTAAAATGTTGCTTTAGCCGCCATGTTTCTGAGGTTTTTGGGGCCAAACGCAAAAGTCTGTTTGATTGATTGAATATTTATTTTGAACATGTTGAAAAAGTACAACAACATAGAATAAAAAGAGACAAACAAGTTGTAAAAAGTTGTTTTAAAATAATTTAAAAACTAAATTACTATGGTCCAGTGACTCGGTGTCAATGTTTGTTGTGGTTATTGGTTATGATTTTAGGTTTTAGGTGTTTCTGTGCCTTCCTCGTGTCATCCTTGTCTCTATGTTCATGTATTTCATGTTTTACTTTGATAGTCTTGTGTCCTGTGTTCAGTGTTTTGAGTTTTGCTTCCCCCTGTCTAATTATGTCTGATGTGTCACAGCTGTGTTTCCCTCCTATTTGCTATCTCCTTGTTTCCCTCTGTGTGTATTTATAGTGTGTGCTTCTCCCTGTTCATCGTCGGACCGTCTGCGTGCCTTCCCCCATGTTGCCCCTGCGTTTCCTCCATCAGTTTTCCATGTGTTTCCTGGTTCCTCATCCCTTGCTTCTGGTCTCTGTCCTCAGGTTATGCGTTTATGCTTAGTTTCCCCAGTCTTGGTTTTGGTTAGTTTCCTTAGTTCCTCCTGTTTGTAGTTTTTGTACAGCTGACAATAAAAGCTTGTTTTCTGTTATCATCTAACCTCATCTCCATGTGCCTGCATTTGGGCCCTCAATCTCTTCGCGCCATGCCATCTGCCTCACCAGACGTGACATGAGTTTTAGGTATCTGAGATATTTCAGAGCATCCTGTCAATTTCTTAAAAATAACTTTTATTTACTTTGGAAATTTTACAGCATATGTTTATTGATAATCTCCAATAGATAACTGGAGTCTTTTATTTTGGAAAAAATATAAATTGAGATTTTTCTATATGGGATTGCACAATTTCAGAAACAAAAGTCCCCATTCTTAAAGCATACTGATTTTTCATTATGAACTGATAGGGTTTAGTTTCAAAAACCGCCGCCAAACATAGTTTATTGTCTTGTTTGTTGGCCATACTTGTTTGTGTGTGTGTGTGATAAGTAAGACAGAAGGCCTTTTAAAATTTAAATGATGTTTTACTTTCAACCCCAATTCAAAAGAAATTTTTGGACAGTGTGTAAAATTTATTTAAGAAAAAAATCAGAATGCAATGGTGTGGAACAACAATGACATCAACAGGGAAGAAAATATATCAAATGTGCAAACACTATTAAACTATTAAATTATTATACTATACTATTAAACACTATTATACACAGAATAAAAGGGATAAGACTGTATGTCACCTTAAATCTGACAGCTTATTCAATTTTGTTGTGCAAAAAAAGCCACCATGATTACTAAAGATGATTAGTAAAGCTGTTTTTTCACTTTACAGACACATTATCGACTCACTAGAATAGCTAGCATGGTCCTAGTTATCAGTCCAGCCCTTTGCATTAGCCAACACTTTCTGAAACAGGATGACTTTTCGCTGCAGTTCCAACATGAAGGGAGCATTCTTAAAAAGCTTTTCAAGTGTGTCTTTATCTTCCTGTTGCAGAATCCTCTGTGCCTTCTCAAACATTTCATCAGTGTAGTGTGATCCTCTATTTGCTGCCACCATCTCATCGATCTTCTTGATCAGCTCAACCACCTGAGTTCTCTTCTTATTCTTGTTGTTAAAGACATGGTATCTATTACCACATCGATTCAGCAACTCTTTGAGTTTAGGATGACTTTTTTTTGTCAAATACTCATGTATGGTTGTCTTCTTGTGAGTCAGGTCATCACCATGAGTAAACAGAACCATCATGTAGTTTGATGCCTCAGGTCCAAAGAGTTCCTCCAGGGCCTCCACACAGTTGTTTTCTTCTTTGGTAAACCGGCCAATCTGAAGGACCAGCAGGAAGACGTGAGGGCCGGGAGAGCTCATCTGAATGGATTTTGCAATTTCTGTCTTTATGTGATCTGCATGTTTAGATGTATCCAGAAAGCCGGGTGTATCGACCACATGGATCACTCTCTTGCAATGTTTAACCCGTTCTCTTGCACAGGTTACTGTCACTGACTCTGAACTCACTTCAGACTCAAAAAGCTCTTTTCCCACAATGGTGTTGGCAGCGGCGCTTTTCCCTACACCTGTTTTCCCAATCATCACAATCCTCAGAGGATCACCTGCAGAAAAAAAAGTCTGTTATAATTTTTATAATATTTATAGTATAAAATATAATGTATTATAAATATACATATATTATATATTTTTTCTAATATAATTCAGATATTTTAAATTGCATCTAAAGTTGAGAGTTGTACCATTAAAATGTTTAATTAGAAATCCAAATTTAGCTGAAAATCTAATTTAAAGCATCAGTTTCACCTTTAGGGATTGAGTTGCTGTTGCCCATCTCTAGTCTGTTTGGAGAATGAAATTGAAGCAGCACTCCACAGATTTAGTGCGCACTCCACCCAGAGGGTGGAGCTAATTCTCAGCCTATATCAGCATGAGTCTGACCTATTTAAAAGCAAGTTCCGAGACTCCAGTGAAACCTACAGCACTCTTCATTTAACAGTTGCCACGATGAATTCTCCTGAGGCTTCTCGTAAGTGACAGTTATTTAGTTTTATTACTTCTTGTCAAAGTTCATCACATTTATGAATCCTTTGCTGGTATATTAATGTGTGAATTTTTGACCTTGAGACACCTGGTACAAAGTATCAAATGTTTATTTGAAAATACCATAAAACACAAACAGATTGAACAGTTCCTGCATTTTTACAGTGTTTTAAGAGTAACCTATTTGTTCTTTTGTCACACAGAACGTCCCAATAAGTTTACCATCGCCCTTTTTGGAGAGAAAGCTGATTTCGTGAGAAAGATTGATAATATAATTCTCAAAGGAACCAACCCTGCAATGACAAATTTGAACAACTTTGTTGAGCGAGAGAATGACTCGTACAGAATCATCAGCACTGCTGATTTTTTTGATGAAAGATGTCATCAACAAGACAAGCTGATTATTGATTTCATGGCACTTTCTGATCCTGGGCCTGATCTGTTCATGCTGGCAGTCGATTCAGAAAATGACCAAGAAGATCACGTTCGGGCTCAAATAACTAAACTTAAGGATATCTTTGGAACCAATGTCACACAAAGTTTAGTTTTAATCTTAGAAAACCAAAAGAGCCGTGGTGTACTGGACAATGTGAAAAAAATGTTCTATACCCAGATGGAAATTATGGATGAAACTATGAGTGTTCAGTGTAAGGAATGGTGTTTACACCGCAAGTCATTCCAGTTTAACTACAAAAAGTCGAATAAGGATGTTGTGGAACAGCGGAAAAATGATCTGAAACACACGAGGTACAAACTTAACTTTCTTCCTCTCTGTGCTATACTGTTTTTGAATCACATTTTTATTTTCTTCTTGTCATTTAACAGTAAAGTAGATATGGTTAGGGATTAGAATTTTATTAGTCCACACTACATGCTCAGAAATGACATGGGTAATTATTTGAGGACGTTTGATTGTTCGTGATTATATTTTTTGTTATTATTTTTTGTCGTTTGCTTTGTATTTATAATGATCACAATTACTCTTTCAGAAACACAAAGGTTCCACCATATAATCCTGGAAGCAAAGGTAAGTTTGTGAACTTACCTTTTGGTTAGATTTCCAAACATTATTTAAATATGTTTTATAATAGGATGCTTAAAAAAAGTAACTTTACTCAAGTCTTTTTTTTTTTATTACATGAACACATAAAGAATATTATAAAATAGACAATTCACACTTTTATTAGTAACCCTGTAAAGATTTTTGTAAGACTCTGAAGAACCTGGAATTACTTTGTATAAACCATTTAGGTAAAACTATCATCTCTACTGTATTATGAATATTATCTTCTAATAATTATATTTAACTTGCATCACCAAACCTACTTAGAAATAACAACTGTGCCGGAGTTTCTCTCCATACTGTTGCAATGATAAAAGTATGCATTATGAATCTTTCCTCAGAAGCCAGGACTCAAAGCACATCCAGCTCAGAGCAGATTGCCCCGCCCTCAGAGGCACCTGGACAAGACAAAGGTATGAAAGGCAAGAAGTGAGTTCAAGACAGTTTAGTGCTATTTTTAAGGCTTTTCAAGAACCTGTGTTGGATCTCCATAAGACATTTTCAGAGAAGTTTTCATTATATGCGTTCTTGTAAAACATTTTTGTAAAACGATATCAAAGTTTCATTTTTATTTTTTCATATTTATTTTATTTTTTGGCCAAATGTGTCTGCTTACAAATAGCAAGTCAGCTAACATAATGTTGTACTATGACATAAGTATATATTATCGACTTTTCCTCTGGAGCAACTCATCAAAATACACCAGCTCAGAGCAGATGCTGCACCTGCCGAATGTTTTCACCATAAACTATATCTGTTGTGTCATTTACAGCTCTCAGTGACAAAACCTTTTCATATTTATATTTTTTAGTGAATGTAAATAAATGGTCAGTGGCCTGTATTTATATAGCGCTTTACCAGTCCCTAAGGACCCCAAAGCGCTTTACATTACAGTCATCCACACATTCACACACTGGTGATGGCAAGCTACATTGTAGCCACAGCTGCCCTGGGGCGCGCTGGGGCCCAGCTACCACAGGGTACCTTCCCTCTCACCCTGTGGTAGCTGGGATAGGCTCCAGCTTCTCCACAACCCTGACAAGGATAAGCGGAAGAAAACGGGGGGATGGATGGCTGTGTAGTTCAGATTTTTAAAGTGCTGAAGATCCTACAAATTGTCCTATGTAAACAATTCAAGTCCAGCTAATGATCTGTATTTTATTATCTGCAGTTCATGAAGACAAAACCTTCTCATTTATAATTAACTTGTACTACAAAACATGTCTGCAAATGAATAGCGAGTACACTGAGGTTTCTGACCATTGTTGTACTCTGACAAAAGTAAGCATTATTACCTTATTCTCAGGAGCAACTAATCAAAACACAGCCAGCTCAGAGCAGACTGCCACAGCATCAGAGGAAGAAGCACATGTACAAGACAAAGGTATGCTTCAGAAATCAATTAAACATATATTATCTCAAAATGAAAGAAAGAAGAGACCATTTAAAAAATATTTTCACAACATGACTAAAAACATTTGAACTACATTTAAATTGAATTCACAGTAATTTAAAACCTTTATAGGTAGTTGGATGTCTTTCTGAGAACTTGTAACCACCCTGTGTAGTTTTTTCATCACATGTGATATGTGTGGACAAGATAAACTTGCTTTCATGATAAAATACCAATCAACCAGGAGCCAGGATTCAGAGTCCATGCATCTCAGAGAAGACTGGGCCGCCTAAAGAAAAAGGACCTGGAACAAACAAGGGTATGCTGCAGAAAACTACATCAAATTCTGAACGTGAGATCCTTTAAATAAACTAATATTTGATGTCTTTTAGAAAATACTGTTCTAATTTTAAAAAAGGTCACAAGTATGAAAAATTAAACATAACAAAGCTTGGAGATCTAAAATTTTCAGTATTTTATTTAAAGCTGAAATATTGTCTGATGGCACCCAGAGGTTGAAAACCAATAGTTGGAACTAGCTTCTAGCTTTTACTTTCAGCTGAGAGGGGCAGTGATGCAAAGGAAGATACCATATTTAACATCATTCTGCTGGGACAAACTGGGACTGGGAAGAGTGCAACTGCAAACACCATCCTGGCTGCTGGGAAGCACCACAAGGACAAAGACCAGATTTTTGAAGCCAAGCCAAGCTCCGTACCAATCACCACCAAGTGTAAGGACAAAATAATAGAGATATATGGAACAACAGTTAGAGTGGTCGACACCCCAGACTTCTTTTATGAAGATAAACCTGTAGAGGAGGATCAAGTAGAGGAGTGTAAGAAGTACTGTCAGGAAGGGCAGTGTGTGGTGTTACTTGTGATACAGCTGGGTAGGTTCACAGATGGTGAGAGAGGAATATTAGAGAAACTGGAAGTCAAGCTTGGCTGGAAAATCAGGAAAAACACAATCATCCTATTTACACATGGAGAAGATTTGAAAGGCACAGTGGATCAGTTTATCGGCAACCGGAGTTATCTTAAGCACGCTGTAGAGGTTTGTGGCAATCGTTACCATGTATTCAATAACAACTCCAAGGACACTAAACAAGTAAGGGAGCTCTTTGATAAATTTCATCAAGAAAGCTTTTTACACTCAAAACCACATTCAGAGTGCTGTTTATTCTAGCTACTGCTGATCCACACTCATATACGTACCAGTTACTGTGGGGTGTGAATATTCTGATGGCATGTCAACTAATATTACATTAAACCTAGATAACATGATTTGCCGTTTTTTGTTTCTTCTTGAATATTTAGACAACCTAAATGTAAATGGACATTAGGAAACAATGTATATTTTTTCATAAGACTGCTAAAGACGGTGATACAACTTCTGCAGTCAGTTATAAAGACTTTAAAAAACTTAAAAACATGTTAAGGAGAGCCTGCTGTGAAATGTAAGTGTTGATTAAGCAACATACAGAATGAATGTTTATGAATAAATTAAATACATTTTTGATTTTATTTTTTTTTCTGTGACTGACATTTGAATCGCAAGAGACTTCAAACAGGAAAAGACACAGCCTTAACACATGTTAAAGCTATAATATGCTACTTATTCCATTACTGGCCCATTAGTGTGTTCTCAAGACTTTGATGAATTGAGCATTGGGGAAGTGAAAACGAACTGAAAAAACAGAAGCTTCAAATTTCTACTTTCAACTGTGTAATCATAAGAAAATTTGTAGCTTTTTATGTTTTGAGCCTCATAATTCAAACTTGATCAGATCTGACCGTTATGCCTTAGCACATCTACCTCAGTGATCTCTCTCTGGTCCTTAAATGGATTTTTTAGGCCAAAGCCGCCATCTAAAAAACGCATGGGCATCTGGTATTCTAATGATAGCTTGTATTACTAAACAATAAATGTACCAGCGGCATACAGAATAAATGGGTTAAACACAAATATAAGTTATTGTTCAGAGGACAAAGGTGACACCTGGTGGTTTGTAATTTGCAGATGTTTGTCAATTTAAATATACATTCAGTTTCTCCTCTGAATGGCAACATCTGTACAATTGTAGAAAGAAAGTCATTAATATATGCGTTCATTAATTTTTTGACTGTTAAATTCTTTTCTTGTTTCTGTTTGTCACTGCTGCCTTTACTCCTGCTCATGAGCACATTCATTTGTGATAATATTACTACTGCCATCAGTGAATACAGCTTTATATTGTGACAGTTCAATAAATCAAAGCCAATTACAATTTACACCTCAACATAAATGATGTTTTACCGGGACATAATGTCAACTTTCTGACAAATATAACAAAAATTGCAGGCTAATAATGTTCCATTATTTTATAATTAGGTGATATTTGATTAACTTTTGCAAACAGTCTTTTTTTTCTAGTCCAGGTACTCCAGTTTTAGCAAAATATTCATACACAGTTACATCTCCATCACAAAATAAAGTACTACAGTTAACAGTAGCTATTCATACATGTCCTGGTTGAAATCATGCATTTTGTTTACCTAATAAAAAATGTTGCTTAAACAACTGATGAAACCAAATCAATCCTTATCTTATGCAAAGCTCAAAAAGCTGTTTCTATGTTACTAAACCTTCTGTCCGGATTAACCTCACCTCAGGCAACTGGAGAGTTTACAATTTCTTAGGTTTTCGCCTTTTCTTTCAACATTTCTTTTAACACAGTAGGTTAGTCTGATTGATTTACGCAGGAACAATAAACGAATTGATATCTGTGTGAGGCTTTTTCTGAACCGGTTCACTGTAACTGTTAAATCAACCACCAGAGGGCGACGGAAAGCCTGTCGCTGGATGCCCCGTCATCGTTCAGTTTCAACTCAAAGATTATTAATGATAGAAAGACAGATCACTCCGATTATTTATTTTATTACTTTTCAACTTTCTCATTATAGCTTTTGTCGTTTGATACTATTATTGCATGAAGCTATTTCCTATAAATATTAAGTAGTTGATGTTTCACCACAATCTTGAGCACATCTGCATTTTTTTCTGTGGGAAACAGTCTAAGAAATATCTGAGTAACTGGAATATAGAATGTTATCTTTAGCACAAGTAAGTGTGGTATTTTCAGTCATCGTGGCCGGCGTCAACAGAGGCAGCTAAACACCAAATCTATATGAGTGGAACACAATTAATTACAGAAACAAGAGCAATGCACCAGTGATATCACACTGATTAAGAGCCGGTAGTATGGACTACTCTAGAAAAAGAAATTCACAGCATGTTACAATAAACTTCTTCTTTTCCCCCCCCTGATCCATCAAACCTGTCACCACAATTTTCCCTGAATATACTCAGTTTGCAGAAATGTCTCGTCAAAGCCACCATGCTTCTGATGACACGGCTACAATTACATGAATTATTTATTTATTTATTTGTGCTAAATCTGACTGCTTTGCAGTCAGATTTAGAATTTGGTTAGGCCAGCCACTGTAGATCTACACCAGGAGTTTTGAAACCTTTTCTGGTGTGCTGCCCTTCAAGGGCTGAAGAAATATCCTGCGTCCTGTAGTTTTATCAGTTATAAAATCGATTTTAAAAAAAAGCATTCCACGTGAAATAAAGATACACATCATCCACACAAGAGCGTCAACAATTCTTTGGATAATTTTTTCAACAAATAATAATTTCCCTGTGGTTTTACTCAATGTTTTAACTTTGAATTCCATTACCGTACCAGCAGCAGTTCACAACCCCGCAGAACCACAAAACTATGAGGTTTATGAAGATGACAGAGTTGTGTTGTAGCTACTTAACAAAAAAAAGAAGAGAAAAAAAACCAATTTTTTATATATTGGTGCATTTTAATTTAGAGAACCTGAACATTATACAGCTAAACCACGAAATAAAACTATCAACAACAACAAAAAAACCTGAATGAGCTTGTCATAGAAATGAAGGAGGCTTCATCTTTTCTGCAAACGATCTTCGATTCGTCATCTTTCCGCTCCGGCTCGTTTTGATGTCGTCAGCAGTGAGCGACGGGACAGCAGGCAGGCAGGCGGCAGAGATGGCAGCTCCCGGGGAGCGGAGCGCCGGCGGAGGCGGAGAGAGTTCCGGCTGTCCGCCGTCGGTGAAGTCGTGGTGGCGGCTCGCAGTGCTCCTCCTCTCGGTGTCCTCCCTGCCGGCGGTCTCGGCGCTGGTGGAGGGTCTCTACTGTGGGAAGGAGGTGTGCTACGACGTGCTCGGCGTCACTCGGGAGGCCTCCAAGTTGGATATCGCCCGGGCTTACCGGCAGCTGGCCCGGCGGTACCACCCGGACCGGTTCAGGCCAGGAGAGCCGGGCTCCGAGGGGGAGACCGAGGAGTCTGCGCACGCCAAGTTCCTGCTCATCGCGACCGCGTACGAGACGTTAAAGGTTCGTCCGAGAGTGTGGGAAGTTTGAAAGCTTTACGGTGTTTTTTTTCTTTAATTTATTGTAATATCCACACAGAAACTATTTGTGCCATCATATCTTTTTGATCCAAACCTACCTCAAAAAGTGTTGCAGGTTTAATTCCTCACTATTTTGATAGTCCTAAAATAGACAAAGTCAGCTTATGCTACCGATCCTATAATATATGCTCTGATATTTGACCGTCTTACAAGCGCCCTACTATTTTTAAGTTATTTTTATTTCCATATTTGTAACCCTGAACTTTTCTAGAGTAGCATTGCATGATTCATTGTCCAAAAACGGGGCCTTTGTGCTGGTCAGTTAATCCTGTAAGCAAAGAGCTGTCCCTTTAAGGCCCTTTGTCCAAAAAGCTAACTTTCCTCTGATTGGATAGCGCCCAGAAGTTTGCAGAGGGGTAGAGACTTGTGCTCGTCTTTTTGGATATTTTGAGTGTCAGATTTTTAACTTCTTGTATTCTGGTAGATTTCTTTGAAGCGGTTTGTACAGATTTCTGCATCCATGTACGGATTTGTGAAAAATAGTTTTCTTTAGGTAAAGGAAAACACAAAAACCAGGCACCACGTGTCAAATTTAACAAGCACAGAATAGTATAATGCAGGCATTCTGTCATTTTCACATGAATGAGACACATGAACCTGAACATTCTTTACTTTTCTCAATAAATATTATCAAAGCTGACACACACATAAACATGATGTATTTCATAACTTATTTACACCCATGTTTAAAACTTGCCACACATACCTGTATTTTTAGAAATCGTGTTCACCTCGACTTTGTTATTAATAGGTCGTGAACTGAAAGGCCTGACATTTCATCATCCAGCTGTTCATTTTATCCGTAGTTACTATAGAGATAAAGTACTTGATTCAATACCTTAGTCGTATACATTCAACCAGAGTCTAGAGTTGCAGGTAAAGCTTAATTAGCATAATCATTAAGTGCATAAAATTCAGTAAAAAATATAAGTAAAATAAAATGTATTAAACAGTTTAAAATAATTTCTGTAATTGACCTCAGTGTTGCTTTTAACATAAAATGTTATTCTTTAAGAACTAATCATTCGTTCCACACACTATCCACTGGTGTGCGCTATATTGCCAAAAGTATTCACTCACGCATCCAAATCATTGAATTCAAGTGTTCCAGTTCATTGTCATGTCAGTGGATGTTGAGGCGGACAGTGCACAGAGGTAAATAACTTACTGTATCATCAAACGCTGCAGACCTTCAAACTTCATGTGACCTTAACATTAGCTCATGAACAGCATGTAGAGAACTTGATGGAATGAGTTTCCATGGCTGAGCAGCCTCATCCAAGCCTTACATCACCCAGCATGATGCACAGCATCGGATGCAAGTGAAAGAAACCTTTAATGCTTCAGTGCGGACTGTGCACCGTGCATAAAGCAAGGTTGTTGTGGAAGAACTTGTCTGCCCTGCACAGAGTCCAGACTTCCACCTGACAAAACACCTTTGCAGCAAATTAGAGTCGATTGTTACAGTAAATTTTTTCAGTGCAGGAAAACTGGCTGATAAAGAGTTAGGAAGACGGGTGCTGTAGCTTTATTTTATTCCAAAGTAATACATTTACTGTCCAGTGATCTGTCAGATTGATTATAAAAGCCGTCACATTAATTATAGTAATAAAGTGATAACTACCCAACTTCTGATGGTTAATGTGCTCTAATATATGCTTTATGTTGACTAACAGAGGAAATGAAATGCAGCATAAGAGGAATAGGATGAGTGGAAACCAGTATTTGACCCAGAGTTTTTTGGCTCTCCTGAGACAGAAAACCAGCGTTTCTCTCACTTGGGATTAACAAACTCTGTTTTCATAGGTGTAGGGCTTTTTGTAGGAATTAAAGCCTTCTCTTTGTGTGCAGGATGAGGACACGCGGCGGGACTACGACTATATGCTGGACCACCCGGAGGAGTACTACCAGCACTACTACGCCTACTACCGCCGACGGCTCGCTCCCAAAGTGGACGTCCGGGTCGTCGTCCTGGTCACCATTTGTGCCATCTCCATCTTCCAGGTAAGACCGCATCCTGAGTAAGCCAGGTGATGTTCGGGGTTTGCTGAACATCTGACTTCTTTACAAACCTGTTTCCATCTCTCTGCAGTACTACAGCTGGCACAGCAGCTACAACGAGGCTATCAACTACCTGATGACCGTTCCCAAGTACCGCATCCAAGCCACGGAGATCGCCAAGCAGCAAGGTCTCCTGAACCGCACCAAGGAAAAAGGCAAGAACCGACGCTCCAAAGAGGAGATCCGGGAGCAGGAGGAGGAGGTGATCCGTGACATCATTAAAAACAAGATAGACATCAAAGGAGGCTACCAGAAGCCCAACCTGTCGGACATCCTGCTGTGTCAGATCGTGCTGTTTCCATACTACCTGACCAACTATGTAGCGTGGTACATCTCCTGGGTGTACCGCTTCACCATCTGCAGAGAGGAGTATGGAGAAGAGGAGAAGCTCTACATTATCAGGTCGGCTCAGGCTTAAGCTACAATGTGACTGCCTGGATGAATGGCTTGAAACCTGTTTATAAGTTTCTTGCCTTGTTTTGTCCTCAGGAGGTACATGAAGTTGTCCCAGACTCAGTTCGACCGCCTAGAGGAAAGCACCAAGCAGACCTTCCTGGACAAACAGCTATGGATCAAAGAAAACTTCGAGGTTGGTTTTAGTCGATTCTTGCTTTTGCTTCTTCCCTCCTAAAGCCGTCTCCTCGGATCTTCCTGGTGTGTTTTTAGTTTCTTCCTTCCTGACGTCATAAATCAGGGCTCTAGAGTGCGACCAAATTTTTAAACGAAAGTCTGTGTGAGATCAACGACACACGTTATGCCCATATCGTGGTCTAAACCAATCAAAGATAGTCAGGGGCGGGACATTTCTGATTGGCCGTGGTCCAAATATTCCCGTAGTCCTTTGCGCATGTACATTTCAAAGTGCAGGTGGACAGAGAGACAGGTGAGTAGCTTGAATAAAGCGATATTGATTTATTAAATCTGGAATCGACTTTTAAATATAAATGTATTTTTCCAGAAACGCCAGAATCTCAGGTTAAAGCTGCTTAAACCAAACAGCTAAAACAGTAAATGAGAGCAGCTACGCGGATTTTGCAAAAAGACGTAAACACAGAGCGCGAACCCGCTAAAGCATCGTAATCAGTGAGATGTCGGCTTTCTCACCCGACGACACGGACATGCTGTCGGGGCTAAATGCTGGCAGCTCACTGATTCTGATGCGTCGGGTCCGCGCTTTGTGTTTGTCTTTTTTTGCACTAGTTTCTGATGCTGTTGCTTTTATCACTCTCCAACCAAAACGCATCGAACCAGCAGCAAAAGGAGATCAAAACTACGCTTCACATTTTAAAAACATCGTCGTGAATCGCCTCTTATTTTTACCTTTTTTCTTCCACCATGATAAAATCACACTTCCTGCACATCTCTCTCTCTCTCTCTCTCTCAGTGTACTTCAAGAACAGTTTCCCATCTCAAATCTCTGTTTTCTGCATTGTTTGTTTGCCTATTACGCACCAGTCCTGTACAGTGCTGTTGTTTTTAAGATCCCAAAATTAAGCTTGGTTGAAAAAATATTAATCCAGGAAAAATGATGAGGCCTGTGTGAGCAGCTTTTACGTGTCTGACGTGTAAATGCCTTGAGTGAGGCAGCCTTCCAGAAGTCACCGATGTTGTTGTTGTTGTTGTGCTTCAGCAGTTACACCTGACCAGTCAGAAGCGACCCTGCCTGTAGCCCCTGCTTCCAGGACAACTCTGTTGTCCGTGCAGAATCAGAAAAGTTCTTAGACCCAACAGTTGTAATGGAGAAGAGCTTTGGTACAGAAAGTGCATCCTCTGTCCCTCTAGGCTGATGTCATTACATTAGCCCTTAGATGTTCCTGCTGAGGACATTTTGTGCCATTCAGTTTTTTATTTTCATCCTTCATCCATCCTTTTTGCTGTGCTGAATTAATATATCTAATATTTGTTCATTTCCTTGAATTAGCTTAAAATGTCATCGTCTTTCAGGTGTACAGGAAAGAGCAGGAGGAGGAGATGAAGGTGAAGATGGCAACCGATACGAGGATGAAGCGGTACCGCCGCTGGATGAAAAACGAGGGGCCGGGCCGGCTGACCTTCATCGACGACTGACCGGCGCGGGAAGCATCCTCGATGACAGACACGCCTGCCTCAGTGCCAACACACACACACACAGAGGGACGCTGCACTGTGTGAGAAATGTACCTGTACAGAAAGATTATATAGCAAAGATATTTTCTTAGCGCTCGGGCCTCTGACAGGACGACGGAGGGAATAAACTGTGAGCTGAAGCTTGAGATTTTCAGTCATTTTTTAATATCATGGCATTTTGTTTTGTTTTCCAAACCAAGTAGAGGGACGTTTAATAATGATTCAGTAATTTTTTTTATTAGTATTTTTTGTTTTCTCCTGCTGGTAAAAACACATTGAGTGACTTTTGGTGTTATCAAGTGATTTTTTTGTTGGATGAATAACCAGACGCACAAAGTGTCCTTTGGTAAGACGGCGACGGTTAGAAACATCAGTCAGAAGCTGTTTGAGCGCATATGAAATGGCATCAGCACCTTATTTCGTCCAGGGCTTTTCTGTCTCCGATGCCCTGCTGAAGCTTTTTTTTATCTGAAGAAAACGAGACGCGGTGTTTTGGTGTACATTTGTGTAAATGGAAACCAAAGTCAGAGCTGTGATTTCAAAACGGCTGATCTTTATCCCCCACTGACTCTTTTTGTCATCGTCGCTCTCCTCAGAAGTTCAGGTGGCTGCTTACTGTTTACTGCATTTCAGAGGCTGATTTTACTTTCAGTGTTATTTATTGTTTTCACATTTCGTTTCTTTTCGGTGATGAAGTGAAATTAAAGTCACTCTGAAATTAAACCGCCCCGTGGGTTTTTGTTGTATGAACACATTTTCTGCACTCAGCATTCAATAACAGGGTTTGTACGGGTGCTCGAAATCCTTGAAAATGCTTGAATTTTAATATTGTCATTTCAAGGTTTGAAAAGTGCTTGAATTTCAGATGTGGTGCTTGAAAGTGTAACTGTATTTCATTCACTGCAAATAACAATCAGATTGAATAGTTTTCTTATCAGATATTGAAATAAAATGAGTCGCAAAATGTAAAAGCAAAATTTCTCCGCCTGGGCTGCCTTGCACCGCTGTCTGTTATAATGTGTGACCCCGCCCCTCCCCCGGGTAGTCGGGGATGAGTGCGCTAACATGCCTGTAGGTTGCTGTTTTAATGAGCGTTTGCAAACTCCGCCATTGTCGTTTTTCATCAATCTCCAGTCGCATTATGGGTGAGTCCTAGTAAATAATTTTCCAGTACGTGTACGATACACACTATTTTTTTAAGTTATGATTATTTTTTTTGCTAGTTAGCAAACTCGCTAGAGGAATGATTGAAATACATGGAGTGTGATGCAATACTGCAGCACTATTATAGCAGATAGTTATGGCATGGCGATTTAGGGAATATGCTGTGAAGAAAGCCTTAAGTTGGCTATTTATGTATCGGGTTAATGTTTAAAGCTTTGACGAGTAAAGTAACTCATATTACTGATACTGCTAAGTAACAACCCTCTGGGGTCGACGGACCCTGAGTCTCCATTTCAACTTTTGTCAAAAGAACAAACTATAAACCGGTTTTAAATTGTATTGTTAGGCCACGTAAAACCAGATTTATGGTCAAAGTACACACGATGTGTTTTTTCTGAATAAAACAGTGGC
>VUQR01019834.1:7790-30239 GCA_015108515.1 Hemichromis elongatus
CCCCAGAAAAAAACTACTTCATGTTTTACAAAGTCAAACGTATTCAGAAGAAAACAAACAAAAATAAAAACATGCAATTTTGAGTAAATTGCGTGGTGTAACATGCAGCCCACTAAACTTGGGTGACCCAGGATAGGCCTGTATTTATGGACAGTGATGACTGCTATAGGTTATAATTCAATTAAATTTAGTTCAGTTTTATTATATAGCGCCAAATCACAGCAACACTTTCTTCAAGATTCTTTAGATTGAATGGTAAGGCCCCTACAAAAGTTTCCTGTCAAAAATTTTTCGAAGCTTACAATGATTGATGCACGACACTAAAGCTATAAATACTGTATGCACAGCATTAGTAGGAAATAAGAAGCAGACATGTAACATCCTAGCTTCCATTACACGTTGTACAGGAAATGTTCAGTATGGCTATTTTCCTTTTTTTTTTTTTCATGTTTAAAAACACTACTTCATCAGCAGTTTGCCATGAACCACACTTTTTCAATCATCCGCATACGACTTCTATTTTCACCTGATAATCTGTTAAGCAACGTTTGCAAATGTTGAACGGTGACCTGATACTGTGAAACTCTGTGAAAAATCAAGCTCAAACAGCTGTCTGATGAGAAGCAGATGTACTGAAACAAAACAAAAAAGTGTGCTGTAAAGATGATGTACTATGTGGCAAAACCCTTGTGGTCGTATGACCCCATCTGACTGACATACAGTTAGCTTCTGAGCCAGATAACGGAGACGCTCCGAGGATATGCGAGGCCTGAAACCTGTGCACGAGTGCTTTCGTCAAACAGGGCTGCATGTGCAAGTGATAAAAGTTTAAAATTGTCCAAACAAAAGGCAGATGAGACATATCCAATTGTGGGCACCTCGACATTCTAACAACAATGATGAGCACTGGTTCCTTGTGTGACTAAAAACTCAAGTTGAGCCATAGTACATGAGGCCAGTGAGTCATAGAAGAATACACAGGCAGTCTGACATAACAATTAAGGATGATCTAAAAGAGCTACAAAGATACAGCACTATTTTCACCATAGTGAAGATTCATTTTAGAGTAAATAACAACACTGGTGGTGCACTGTATGCTTAGCCAGGAAATTATTAATGCTTGTGCTGAAAGCAATGCTGGTCCATGCATTCCACAGCAGAAAGCGATTGAGAGCTGCTGCAAATGGTGTGTAGCCACAGCCCACAAGCAATCACGGAGATCTAAGTCAAATACCCCTATTCCCTATCATGGCACAACAAAGCTTTTCCCAGCAGCCACTTGGTATTCCGTGCGGAGGCCTTGTGTAAAGATGCCTCGACCCACAGTGGGGGTGAAGCCTCCCCTCTTTTATGTCAGGCATTGTTTTACATATGTCTGTTTTTTGTTTTGAAGTCCAGAGATTAAGGCTCACTGTGAACAAGGCAGGTAATCCTCAAAGCAATACAGGCAATTAAGGCGATTAAATGATAAGATCAATTTATGAAATATGGTTGTTTAATGCCAGTTATCACGGGGGATATAACCGATGACTCTGGAGACATGCAGGTAATTAACGGGGCATGAAGGGTGTAAACACCAAGTGGTCACACGGGAGGCCCGCTCAGATGGAGCTGTGCTTTGTTCATTTACTCACACAAGCTCAAATCGCAGTGTTTTGATATCGTGCAGACCTCAGACATGCAGTAGGTTGCTTATTTGCTTTAAGCAGACGTTGTACAAACATTCACATTTGGCGACGCTCAAGTGCCAGGAAAGTCTGCTTTTGCAAAAGCTTGTCTTCAGTTTACTGTGCAATGAAGCAGTGGCAACTTACAGTGTATACCAGTGGTTAGTGATTCTTTGCTGGTGCAGCCCAGAATACTGGTGAAAGAAACCTTGCGATAACGTCCATTTTTGGCCATTTATGGTTTATAATGTACGCTAGTATTCACTTACACCCTGTGCAAAAAGGAGAGTGTATACATGCTTGAATGAGTATGAAGTATGCCAAAAGTCTTGTCCCCCAAAGCAGCTCTTCCATGCGCTGTGGAGGAGAGCAAGATATTCATAAAAATTAATTAATAATTTAAAAGTTGTGTACAAGAAAGAAAACAGACGAGTGAATGAGTGAGTGGCGTTGTGCGCAAGAGTTAATTGTGTATCTCGTGAGGCACAAAAGCCAACACTGAATCTGTGATGATGCCCCAAGAGAAAGGCTAGCATGTTTGAATATTTTACACTGGTCACATCACTATTTTTAAGTTGAGTAATGTGAGCACAGAGCATCCTGCCAACCACAAGTTGTCTTCTGTGGCTTAGCTGTGTACAACTGTAGACATGGATCAGTTAATATTGAACAATGTTGCCACTACAGGTAGCTGGAATTGTGGAAGGCGATAACACAAGACCAGCCAGTAATACACATGTAGCTTTGTTTGTCTAGATTCTACCTGCCTGCCAATTACTCATGCAAGAAGGCAAGAAGGCAAGCGAGACAAAAGCACTGTGCTTCTGTTTGTAGTCCACTTGTTGTTGTTTGAGTAGTGTTCACAGGCACATTGGCCAAAATTCAATACTGAAATCATCAGCCTTGAGATTGAACTTTTATTAGCTTTTTTTATATTTAGTTTTTTTTTTTTTTAAATTTGTGTTCATTTATAGTCTGAACGAAGCAGAATACGTCATGTTTTCAGGTATGTCTGCTTTCCTCAGCTTTGATTACACTGTAAAAAAAAAAAACCCTGTATGGCGCAGCCTAAGCTGCATTTATTAAGCCGTTTTCCACCTTCATTTCTCTGTGTTTGTCACTTTGTCACCATTGCTGATACGTTGGAGGATGCAGGTACACAAAAATCTGTCTCACCAAACATGTTTGTGTTGTTTTTGCAGGTTGGGGCATGAGGATTGGTTTTCATTACTGTGAGTACTATTATTAAACAATGTTAAATTGGATAAATTAGCTCAAATTCACATATGAGTACCTACAACATGTGTGCACCCACAGGGACCACCCATGACAACATAAATCTCAAGAGTCATCAAAAAGCAACAACAACCATTAAAAAGAGATACAGTACATGAAATACCGACAACATTACGAAATGACAGTCTACTGGCTTACTCTCAAAACTACTGAAGAACTTAAGCTGCTATTCCTTCATCTCTGATTATAGGAAAATTATCTATGATTAGAGAATCATAACTTGGAATACTTTTAGAAAAAGAATCCATGCAGGTCAATATGAATGCGCTCCAGTGGAGGTAATTAAACTTTGCATGCCAAGCATCATAAATATAGTAGCGTGAGTTGGATTCGGTCTTGAGTTGTTTTGCTTTTAGAGCACGCCTGACTGATAAGAAGATTGTTGGAGAGATGGCGGTTGTGATAGCTAAAACCCTGTACTCCCAGTTTGGAGTTTTGCAACTTCACCTGAGTCACAGAGACTCATCTTGGCAGACTAGGAGGATTTACTTACTTTTCAGCCAGTTCTGTTCCTAGAATAACCTTCAGACAATTGCGAGCAAACTTATTTTCTGTTTGCTCTGTGAATGTCATTACTTTATCTGTGATTGAAATATGCATTATTTAGCACAGCGCCATGTACGTAACTCTTTGGTAAATATTTCTAAGGTTTCACAGGAGACATGGAGATTTGTTTAATTTGAAGAATATGTTGAATGATCGTATTTCCACAGAGAGAGTGAAAAGGTCTTTGTGTACATGTGTGTATTCTCTGTTTGTGTATTTGTGTGAGCGGAAGAGAGTGCATTAGCCAGACCCAGACCCATGGCTCTGACAAGTCTTTAGAAGGACGGGAGAACAGGAACCAAGGCCTGTCACAGCACATTCAGCTGCCACCAGCTTACACTAAAATCAGCTCGGCTCTGCTCTACATCTACTGAGTTTAACTCTACAGGCTGCAGCCAAAGGTCAGTGTCTAAAAAGGCAGATATCCGCTCCACTGTAATATGATGAACTAAAAAAAGAAAAAAATGTGGCCACCTTTTCTGTGAACATTAAACACCCGAGACCTGCTTTGGCTCTTCTTTCTTTCCAGTCACACAGTGTGGAATTCACGCTTGCACCCTGATGAAAGGACGTGGAGGCTAACTCATCTAAATGCTAGGTCAGGCCTTCATCGTCAAGGCTGTTTTTCTGCTCGTTCCCTCATCGTGACCTGGCACCTTTCTCAAAGTTCACTTCTTTAAAAATCCCCCATTAAGCTCCTGCTGGCTTAGAATAGTTGGACCTCTGCTCCAGATCACCCAGCGATGCCTATCCTCCACCTTTTATATCATTTGTGAGTGACTCTGAATGCAAAGTATCTATTTATAGATTTGTCATTCATCCCTTTTCCTAATCAAGCCGTGTTGTTTCGCCAACAGTTATGCTTCCCTACATCTGTTTCTAATTCCTGTGAGGGGGAAGCGGGATAATAAATCCACCTCTATCAGTAAAGATTTAGAGAGAAGGGTTAATTGAGATATGTGGATATGGGCATCAGATTACTTTGCTAAAAGCCTTTATTTCAAGAAAGAATAATGGCTCACTTCAAGTAATTTAGTCTTAATTTTGATCTATGTATGGTGTTTAAATTATGTTGTTTGGGTTTTACCCTTGCTGCAACTGCTGTTCCCCCAAATTTCTATGCTTTTCTTTGCAATATAACATGCTGAGCAATCGCAAACAAATATGGTTTTATCGATCAGATACAGAAGCTGATTTTTTCAATTAAAGTTCAGTTTTATAAAGTGTGAGCTCCAATGTTTTGTGTGAGTCAAGATATTGAGCATGTTAATAAAAATGTCCTCTATTCAGTCATCAACAACTCATAAACTGTTTGCTTTGTAATTGCGTAGACATAAAAGACTCAATTAATGAAAATCAAGCAACATACCCTATTTCACTTTGGCTGCCCACTCCTTCAAGGTCATCCTCTTGTGCACCTCTGCAGGGCTTTGAGCACTGTTGCTATTTTCAGATTGCTCTTTAAAATCCTGCTCTGACTCCTTTGACTTGTGCACTTTTGACCAGGTTTATAATAATTAACTAAGACTAACAAAGTTAAAGTTTAAAAACTTTCCTTAACAGGCCTTTGATAGACTTATTTATGGAGATTTAGGATGTCTGCAAGACTGTGCAAAACTGCTTTCAAAAGTTTGTGTTTTTATTGTAAAACTTCTCTCACCCCAACCGGTCACAGCAGATGGCTGCCTTTCCCTGAGCCTGGTTCTGCCGGAGGCTTCTTCCCGTTAAAAGGGAGTTTTTCCTTCCCACTGTCGCCAAAGTTCTTGCTCATATGGGGTCATATGATTGTTGGGTTTTTCTCTGTATGTATTATTGTAGGGTCTTACAATATAAAGCACTTTCAGATGACTGTTGTTGTGATTTGGTGCTGTATAAATAAAATTGAATTGAATTGAATTTGCCTAAATCTCACCTCCGGCATATGCCCTGCATCTAATAATAACGACTAAAAGAAATAAAAACTAAACTAAAATTATATATTAAAACAAAAAAAATAAATAAACTGAAACAAGCAAACTCACTCGGGAAGAGTATTGAAAGGAAATGGAATCAAAAGCAAATAAAGCTAACTAAAAAATATAAACTAATTAGAGTTTATAAAACTATTATAACTATATTTGTGACCTGAATTTTTTTATTCAAACGGACCCCTCCTCATTGTCCAGTCCACTGCTTTTATAAATAAGATGTACATCCTTAAATTAGAAAACAAGAAAAATGCAAACACAACTCAAATAGGACAAAGCGAGACATTTATTTGGTGATATTTATAGTAATGCTTCTGCAACAGGAACATTTTATTTGTGACTTAAGCAAAATAAACTGTTTCATCCCTCATTGTGATGAAGGAACACAGACTTCACTGTGTGTCATCCAAAGCACTGGGGAAATGTTGTCACACACCAAAAACAAGACACCTCCCTTTACCTGTTTCAAATTCTCTTGAGTTCAACTGACCTTTAGTTGACAGGAACCATGGCCTTAGTCCTTTTATTTATTTATTTACTCAGAGGTCATGGTGATATTTTCCACTGGTGAATTATAAACAGAGATGCTATCAACCCAACCACGCTGATTCTTCTCCTATTCCATTATGCCATATCTCTCCAACACTCGCTTTACACTTTTGCTTGTAGTTTTTGTTGACCTGCACATCTGTATTTGATGATGTTTTCAAGCTGACTTCAAAGTAAGGTCACTACAAATTACAAGGAAGGTCACTGCAATGCTTTTCTGGAGAAGGACACCTGGTATTTTAACTGAAGAGTTACAACAACAAAGAGAAGTGGTTTTCTTTCAGAAAGATACAATCTTTGATAGGCTGATGGTCCACATTACTTCAGTGCATTGGAAGCATAGCAGAGAATGGCTTCCAGCTGTCACCACAGTATCCTGCGCATCTTACTTTGTGGAACAAGTGTGGATTTTAATTGCAGCCAGGAATAGGGGGGAATAAATGATGTCAATACAGTAGCATTAGTTGGTACAATCTCCATAACAAGTAATTTTAGATGACATCAGCTTGTTCCTTTTAATAAATTATTCTATAATCCTTTCTCCTTTGGACAAGGCTCACACTAAGCCTGGTGATAATAGGCTGCCATAAGTGAAAGTAGACAAGGACTGAGCTTGTGCAGATAAACAACCAGCCGAGGAAGATGGGAGAGTGAAGTAGGAAAAAGCTCTCATCAAATTCAGCACGTTCAGCAATCTGCATTTTGAGTTTCGTCATGTCTAAACATGATCATTTTTTATATAAACTCATATTCATGCAAATAATAAATATATGATAAATAAATGCTGTTTTTGTTGATGTTTTGTTTTTTAACAAATAAATGTTGTAAGACAAGGATGATCTTTCTGCTGACATCATGGCCAGAAAAAAGCAAATTGAAACAGCACGATCTGGATGAGAAACACTAGACTGCTCTTCACTGGTTTATTCTTTAGCTGGATGTACTATTGTTTCTATTTAATTGACATGTTGGATGAGTTAAAGTTAATGCTTTTGATTCAAAAATTACCAGGGGCCAAAATATGCTTTGAGAATCTGAAATCCAGAAAAAAAAGACACAGAAGCTCTATATTTATTGACATAACACTCAAACAAACCCCAGGCTGAAATGTTTCATTTCACTATATTGTTATAATGAAGACCAAAGCAAACCATCAGTAGGAATGAAGAACAATGCACATTAAGAAAGTTGTAACACAACAATAGCGTAAACAACACAATGGAAGTAATTTAAATCACCATCCTTGCTTTAGGACAGTGTTCAACCACACCCGTGTATTGATATAGCTAGCTATCTATCTATATGCATGCACACACACACACACACAGACGCACGCACACACACATGCACACACAAACACACACACAGAAGAGTGAAAATTCAGGAATTTGACCTCTTTGAGGTTTTCTCTCCAGATGATTTTGTAACAGCTGTATTCATCTCCAGAGTAAATGTGTGAGCGATGCTCTCTTTTGAAGAGCCAGACAGTCCTTGCAGGTCAAAGTAATTACAGAGCAACCTGAAGAGAAAGGCCAGAGAGGTCAGAAAGTGGTATCTGGTCTAGCTTCAGATTACCTGCCATGACCCACCACCCCTCAAAGCTTATTGTTAATGCCACAGATTTTATATTTCTCTCTCTCTCTATATATATACATACACATATATATGACCCACCACCCCTCAAAGCTTATTGTTAAAACCACAGATTTTATATTTATCTCTCTCTCTCTCTATATATATATATATTTAGGCGAGTGGCTCCAGCAGATCCCAGGAACAACATCTGAGATCTCCGTCTAGAAGAGCGCAGTCCTAAGAACAGCTAAGATACTGCGCAGGACCCTCAAGCTCCCAGGCCTCTGGTAGAGGACTCGAGCTTGAAGGATGGACCACCCGCAGGGGCGAGTGGGGAATTTTTATATTGCTTTTCTTTGTGAACAATCTTTCAAGAATTGTCTTTTGATTAAATTAACCCTCAGACCCTTTGGACTATGGGAGAAAGCTGGAGTACCTGGAGAGAACCCACACAAACATGGAGAGAGCATGCAAACTCGACACAGAAAGACCCCAGCCTGATGGTGGATTTGAACCCAGGATATTCTTGCTGTGAGGACACAGTGCTAACCACCATGCCACCGAGTTGTTCAAAAGTCCATACAAACACACTGTAGACAAAAACACTGTAGCATGTAACATGTGTGCCAGTGGCGAGGTCAGTGTCCGGGAAAACATGTCTATCTGTGAGTGAATGTGTGTGGAGGTAATAACCCTGACAAGCAGCGTATTAGCACGTCCATAAATCAGAGTTAGATCAATGTTTTCGTATGTGTGTGCACCATGCATATCTCCGTTTCAGCAAAAATGACATACATGAATAAATATCTGCCTTTTATATGTTGACAGGGAGAGCGCCGTTGGTCGCCAAGATGACATTTGCCACCGTTGTCACTGAGATATGAGGGACTCTCAGCCTCCCTTTTTCTGCAGCTTTCTCTGCGTGAGACCAAGACCCAATGACGCCGAGATAAAAGGGAATGTCACTCAGCATCTGCAACGAGGCTACCCACCTGCTCCAAATACCACACAACTCAACAGCTAATGAGATACCTGGCTGTAGGATGCTGGGGGATGCTGGAATACAGTATTTCATTAAGGGTCACTGCTGGTTGGCTCATTCCAACCCAGCTCTGGCAATGAGCGGTGGCAAGACATGGTTGCAGGACAATGAGGTGATTATCTGTCATTTGATAATGCTGCCAAATACCAGCAATACCATGTTGATTGAGCTGCTATCAAATGCCAGGATCTGTGGCTCTGGGGAACAGGTGGTAAATACTTATCGGAGCCTCAAGAGACCTCCTCCAGCCCCCAAGCCCAATCTTCAACTGCACATTAACCTTGCTATAAGCTGAAAATGTCATGGTCTTTTTTTCATCTTTATTTTTATTTTTTTATATATTTAAGCCTTCTTTTATACAAATACTGTCTTTATTCTTCTTGCAACTCATGCATTTCCCATTTCTGTATCTCAGTGTTGGCTGTGCAACTTTTTTCTTGGTTCCTATTCCAGTTTCAGCTGTTTCGGCTGTATTTTTTCATGGTTAGTCTGGCATTGTGTGTTCTTTACTGACATTCTACCTTCCATTCATCACCCTCATTACTGCTTTATTTGATTTACCTGAGCTTTATTTTTCCTTTCCTCGATGTTTATATTTAGTCTAGGTGTTCTCCCCCGGTCTTTGTCAAGTTGTCATCTGGTCCTCTTTTTGTTACCGTTATCGTTTGAGCTTTACCAGCATGCCAAGAACAGTCTTCTCCGTTATTCATGTCAAAGATATCTTCTAAATCTCTAAATTTCCACCAGATTTTTTTGTGGTCATCAAATACAATTTCGTATCCATGCCGTGCCTTAAGCTTGACTGAAACCACATTGCTTTGTGCAAAAATAAATCCTGTTTCTGAGACATTACCCTTTATGCCATTTACGCAAATAGCAACTTCCAAAATGTGACGACTGACTGTAGTGGAAGCTGGTTTACACCGTTTGACTGTTCAAAGCAATGTAAGCGCTAACCGAGCAAACTGGCCAAACATGCTCAGACATGTATGGATTACTTATTGTGACTAACCAAAGAAATACTTTTGTAGTTATCAGCAAGCAACTTACTGCTTCAATAGATTTAAATGAATCCAAATTCCAGTGTCATCTGAGTAAAAGAAAAATTTTAGCACTGAGAAAACAAAAAGGTGACAACACACTGTTGACACAGCGGTGGCCTAAGTTCAGATCAGATGAACAAATAAGCCTGCAGACAAGAACAGGTGGCCCAACATTCATGCAGCTCAGTCGTGGACATGAACCTTTAACCCTCAGACCTTTGGGGAGACATAAGTTACCTACAGTTTGTTTCATGTGTTAAGGAGCAGTTGTCCTCTGTCAGCGTTCTTCAAACCAAACAGTTAACTACATTTAGACTGAAACATTAACTAAGCACAGCAAAATACTCTATGTTAAACTGTATTTTATTGTATGTGTTATACTATGTGAGTCTTATTTAAACCACTTTTTAACTCTAAACAAAACTAACCAGTGTATGAATTTTCCATTTCTGTCTTCCTTGTAGAAAAAAAAAAGAAAGGCACTGAATCGGTTAAATGGCAGGTGTCATAAGTTCTCCAAACACAACAGTAAATCAAAATGATGAACTTGTTATTTCTTTGTATGCGTTGATATAGTGTAGCAAAAAAAAAGCATTTCATATTTATTGGTGGATGAAGGGCAGTGCAGATGTGTACTGTGTTGTATTACCCATTGAGTTTGCATATTAATAAATATGATTTTTAAACAGTGTATCGCTGTATAACAGCACTGTATCAAAAAGTTTCTCTTGATCTCAGTGATAAATATGCACATTAGGGCACGAGCATGCTCTTGGACGTGTCTGCTCACGGTCAGGTTGAATATTTGGCAGGTTGCTGAGGTGACAGCGTGGTGAATAATAGCTGTTTATGAGAGAGACACATCAGCTCTACAAGTCACAAACTGTAAATAATTATTAGGAGTTATTAGGAGGGCTATAAAGTCTTCGTGTGAGGACAGGATATCTGTGAATCTGAAGCGTTAGAACCACAAACTGTCATCCGTTAAAGCACGGGATCCTGAGTGCATCTGTGATTTACAGAACAGGTCAGTTGGTGTGTATCAATTCAGGACATTTATAAATACCCATAAAGCCTCTCTCCTGGCTTTACATGCCTACCAGAGAAGTTATTTATGGGAGCAGTTTCTTCTTACTAGGTAAAGTCTGATTTCTCTTGTAAAGGTGTACACTTTTCTGTCTTCACTGGCTTATCCCATTTACTTTGTCATTAACAGTTTATATGTAATTCACTGATTTGTTGCAGTTCTGCAGCAGTTCAAAAATAATGAATTCTTAAAAAACCAATTGCAAAAAACAAAACATAAAATGGTTCATTATCTTTTTTATTTTTGCACTTTTATTTATTTATTTTTAAATTTTGCCTCTGAAAAATCACAATAAAGGACTAAAGATTTTATTTCATATCATTTATAATCTCTCTGTTTTATTGGCCTGCTGGTTTTGGCATCACTCTCTGGCATACGCAGTCACCAGTTGCTATGGACGCTTCACAATTAAGAGCGAGCATGAGCTGAGTGCTGCTAATTCTGCTCAAAGTAGCATTAGCATGGCTCTGATCTAGGACATGAAAGTGAAACGCGCCAGACTTGCTTCACCCAACTGGGCACATTTACACAGTCTGCACACAATGCTAGAAGAGAATCCCTCCCTTTAAATATGGGGTGGTTGCCATGGATACCACAGACTCAACACCAATTTCAATTACTCTCCATGTGGCACTGTGTGAAGGCCACACTACCTCAGAAATTCGACTCAAAGCAGCAGAAATGAAAGCTTTGACCAAACTGTCTGTTATTAACTTCATCTTGTCATGCATGAGCTGCATGCATGGCTTTGAATATGGTGAAAAATTAAATGCATTCCTGGGGTTTGAAGATTTTGGGATTTGTCTTAATCAGGCACATTGGTAACTCCAGTATCAGCTCACGAATTACCACAAACCCTCATACACATTTATTCATGAGAGCTTTGTGCATAAATACAGTGTTATGCACACACTACAACCTCAGAATGTTTCAATAATTCAGAACCAAAAGTTTCTCTGCCTGTGTCTCTTCTCTGTTTTTATCACATATTCCTTTTGCTTGGTTGCTCTCATGGGAGCAACATGGCAAGGCTGGAGATTTTCAGTCTGGTTTATTCATTTTCCTCTCTTCCCATCTCGGATCAAACAGTGGCACCTCATCAGTTCCAACTCACCCTACCTGCCATAACCAAAGAGCTGTCTTGGGTGTTTTTGAAAGAATCAGACATATTTATTTCTTGACCCTATCTTTGTCGTTGATTAGAGGCCAATAAAACTGCCATAATGGATTGTCAGCATACAGTAAACATATTAATTAAAACTACGTGTACAAACCTGGTGGTAACGCAAAAGTGGAAACAAAAACACGATGCTGCAATATTTCACTGGTAGAGGGAAAAACCTGGATGTGCTGCTATGGCTGACCAATGAAGTGACATATCGGCATTTACCTTCATTTTACTGTCTGAGGCAACTCAAACTGAACACTACCGTGACATGCCATTAATTGTCCAAGTAAAAGCTCATGATAGGTGTTAAGGTCACCCAACTTTTTGATCTCTCAAATGTTACTCATGCAGAAGCAGGAGGATGATTACTAACATGTGTATGGGTAAAAGACAAAAAAATCCCTCCTGCCTCAGTTAGTATTAACTGTTCTCTGTGTGTTGCTGTAAATAAGACTATTTCCTGGTGACAGGCTCATTTCCCTCACAACAGACCACCACTGTCCTTCAGCTTGTGATGTAAATACGCACAGTGCAACCCCCCCCCCCCCCCCCCCCCCCCCCCCCCCCCTTGGGGTGGGGTATAGGTATGAAAGTGTGTGTTTTTATTTGTGTGTGTAAATGTGAGGTGGCCTTGGATTGTGGTTGTGTGTTTGCATTATTGTGCATAACAAAGACAGTAGAAGAAATAAAGTGAGCCTTCTGGCTGGGTCAAAGTTCACTGCACAGCTTGCTCGTTACAACCTTCAAGGATGTTTCAAACCGTTTTCTTGCTCAGGCTGAAAAATTGATGGAAACCTTTGGAAATTTTTTCCTTGCTGACTGACAGCAGTTATTTAACATGTATCAGACCTTTAAATGATCATTCAACTCATAATGTTCATATTTGTACAATATACATATTCAATTTTATTTATAAAGCGCCAAATCACAACAGCAGTTGCCTCAAGGCGCTTTATATTGTAAGGTAGATCCTACAATAACGCATACAGAGAAAAACCCAAAAATCATATGACCCCCTATGAGCAAGCACTTTGGCGACAGTGGGAAGGAAAAACTCCCTTTTAACAGGAAAAAACCTCCGGCAGAACCAGGCTCAGGGAGGGGCGGCCATCTGCTGCGACTGGTTGAGGTGAGAGAAGGAAGAGAGGATAAAAGACATGCTGTGGAAGAGAGACAGAGATTAATAACAGGTATGATTCAATGCAGAGAGGTCTATTAACACATAGTGAGAGAGAAAGGTGACTGGAAAGGAAAAACTCAATGCATCATGGGAATCCCCCAGCAGCCTACGTCTATTGCAGCATAACTAAGGGAGGATTCAAATTCAGCCCTAACTATGTGCTTTAGCAAAAAGGAAAGTTTTAAGCCTAATTTTAAAAGTAGAGACAGTGTCTCTCTGTTCAAACTGGAAGCTGGTTCTGTAGAAGAGGGGTCCGAAAATTGAAGGCTCTCCCTCCCATTCTACTTTTAAATGCTCTAGGAACAACAAGTAAGCCTGCAGTGCGAGAGCAAAGTGCTCTAATATGGTGATATGATACTACAAGGTCATTAAGAAAAGATGGGGCTTGATTATTCATTAAGACCTTGTATGTGAGGAGCAGGATTTTGAATTCAATTCTGGTTGTTATGATGTTAGCATGCTAACTTGCGAAACAAAGATGGTCAATATGGAAAGCATCAACTTGTTAGCGCTGTCATTTCAAGCATGTTAAAATTAGTGTTTCCAAGCAGCACTACAAAGCTGCAAAGCTTTGAGTTTTTTTATTATACACATTTTTCCATGACTTTTTTTTTTAGTGAAGCTAAAAAGATTCAGGTTGAACATGCTAAAAGTCTTATTGCACACTAGTATAAGCCATATAAGGATTTCATGAGCTGTTTTTAAAACTGCATCCATCTCTTCCACCTCTTTTGTCATGACATATTAGGTTTATTCTCCTCTTTGCTTATCTCTCTTCTCTTATCACTCAGCTGTGTGTCACTATCCAGACCTCCATCAGAGAGCTTCTTGCTAATACTTGAGTGTACTGTCGGGCTGCCCGCTGGGATAGGGGGATTATCTGATCACCTGTTCCACGCTGCATTCCCTCACTCGCTATCTGGGAGAGCTGCAGGTTTTAGTTGCAGGTGGTGTTTTCCTCCTCAGCCCCCCCTCTGTTATATATTTTCTCTCATTAGCTTTTCTCATTGAAAAGGTAATGAGGGTTGCTACTGACACCGTAAATTTCCATGAATCACCCCAGGTATTTCACACAAGAAACCGTTTGATGTAATACCAAAAAGTTTCCCTGAGGCCAAGAACCATTACCACAGAGCTCAACAAACGACCGCTTTATTCTACCTAATTTACTATTATGCTCTGGTGGTGGGTGATTGTAGTATTTCCAGTAAAGATACGTTAATGCTACATTTCAGCCAAATGGCAAACCCTTAGCTGGAGCCATAACAGTTTGCTTTATTTCTGTGTCACATATCTCAAAGTGATATTGCTGTCCAAGCTGGGACTGATCACTCAAAGTCACACCCTAAGACATGCAAACAGTGATCGCCCTCCCTCAATGAGAAACAGACCAGCATGCGTAGCTACTGGCCCCAGTCTGGGCTGTTGTGAACTGGTCATTCATAACATAATAACTTAAAATCTGAGATCAGGACATTCTCTCGATACAGTGGTTTTATTTTATCCTTTTTCTTTTACATTTCATAAACCGTTTATGAAGCAAGCTTATCCTGTCATCAATATTTCCTGGAGAGTACTAGCAACAACAAATCCACCCTTGGAAATATATAGTGTTTTTAAAGCTGATTTTAATGACCTGGCACCGGCACGACTGGGTGACATGCATATATTGTCCTCAGACTCCCTCCACACTGTATAACGTAATTAGATAGAAACTCCTGAGGCAGTCTCACAAATATGTTTCTCTCTTTGTGCAAACCAAAAAGGCTGCTTTTAAGTAAGCAAGTATCTTTAAACTGCGGGTAAAAGAGCGCTTTCTTTTTCAAGTGTGAGTCATACTAACGTGACAAAAGTACATTTTGTGCATGAGACTAATGATGATGCAAGGGAGAAAGATCTGTCCTGGAAAGTCCTTTAGAGGTGACAGTGCCAATAGGAGAGCACAAAGGGTTTTCAAGGAAGGACAGAAATCCAGCCAGGCCTAGAAACCAAAACAGTTTGCAGTTCAAAAGGTTCATGCAGAGTACTGTTTGATGAAGTCTCCTGCTCTTGTTTGAAAGGAACGAAAGTCAGCAGCGTGTCACCGACAGGATTGCTGCACTGATACTAAACTCAAAGCCATTAAAGACCTTGACAGATGGTGTCTAATATACACAGGAATTCACATACGGCAACCTGCTCACATATCATCAATTAATTACTACCAGTAATTAGAAGTGCATAAAACTCTGTGACTTTGTCACCTGGAGCCCTGGGTGAAACATCTGTAACATATGAACATTTGGATGACATCTGATCATGATGTCTACTGCAGCTGGGTCTCCCACGCACACCTGAGCAAAATTTCAGTCGCTCTGAAAGTGTTGCAGATGGAAAATAATCGTTCCTGACAGGAAAAGTCTGGCTGCACTTGATTTTTCACTCAGGGTTTATAAAATAAACAGCAGCATGCTTTAAAAGTGCCCTTTAAACCTAAATACACACTTCTAAGTAAATGTTTTTAAGAAGAGTTTTCACTCAGCTCCTTTTAAGAGTAATCAATCATATCCAGATCTGTGAGTTTTAAGGTGTTCTTCTTTGTTCTGTTTAAGATGAAGAGCTGTTCTTTTACTGCCTGAAGAATTGTGCAGTTGTAACATGACAATGTTTTCCTCTGTTGTGCAGTTTTACCACACAGCTACAGGAGAATGAAATCATTCTGTAAGTGACCTTCGTGCATCATAAAGTCAGTCTGGTTGCACTGCTTGCATTTTTTAAAATTTATTTTCATCTTTTTAATCATAAACTCCTGATTCCTCCACGGCACTGCGAACTATACATTCAGAGAAAAACACAAGTGTTGCTAAAGACATCGAGGGGCACACAATGTTCAACCCAGCAGCCACTCCCATGACATCATGCAATCCCACTGAGCTCAGTTCACACCCAAAAGCAGCTAAAGATTAATGTGTAAAAAAGGATTGATCGTGTTTGTGTAAACTTTGCAAAAGTCAATTTTACTGATTAAGGACAAATCCACTCTTGAAGCTGTGTATCATTTGGCGATGTTGACAGTGTTACTTAGTTCCCAGAAAATTAATTCAATCCAGGCTTTGGCCTTTAGTGTTGCTGGCGCTGTGTAGTCTACAAACTGAGAAGCTGCGCAGCCCAGACATGCAGGGCCCTTAGCCCCTCCAGCACTATGGCAGACAACACAAGTACCACACATAGAGAGCCGTAATTTAAACAGTACTTAAAACACAATGTCACTAAGTTTCCTGATAGTCACATGCAGGTATGTTTCTATACTTTTCTCTACACTTTAGGCAATGGGGGGTTATTGTGCTCAAGCTGCAGGGCATCAAAGTATTCACGCACTCACGCAAACGCTACAGTTGCAGATGGTTTTAAGATAATTTTGAGCATGACTGTGCACATCCTTCCTGTCAGTCTTCACTGGAATCTTGCTGAGATATTTATGGATGATAAAGGGCATGCTGATATGTGCGTTTTCATTCCGTCTTCTGGCTCAGACCTACTGTCTTCCACTCACAGTAGCACGGCAACTAAGGGATATTATTAGTCAGCAAATGTGGATTTGGCACAGGTGAGAGAAATTGGTTTTTGGGATGCCATGTCATAACAAGGTATTCCTTTGTAATAACAAGTGAGTTCCTGTCATTACTGGGTGGTGTGTGAGTCAGTATCACCCGCACATGTATGTAAGGCACAGCCTTGAACTGTCACCGTGGCAGTGGTATCCTGTGAGCTGGCAAAAGGAAAGAAACAAACGTCAACAGGGAGGAGGGAAACAAGGATGGTGCTTCAGCATCCTTCCTTTGTGCTTTGAACACCATTTTTGGAAGAGTAAAATCTGTTTATATGGGACCTGACAGCATACCCACTTCATTTTAAAGTTCAGTTTAAATCAAAATAAAGTTTTCCTTGTGGATTATCACTTCTGCATTTTGCCAAAATTGCAAATATTAAAATGTTAAATGTGACACTTTCCTAGTGGAACCCAATTAGCCTGCCTGGGCAGCTTTTGTCTACGAAAAGGTTTTTAACTAGAATAGACAGGTCTGGAAACTTTACCCCCAATTTATCCTTTGCACTGGATTACATTTGATTTGAAAGTTTTTGTAATTACTTTCAATCCTAATCCAAAGTCAGCAATCCTAGATATGTGATCCGTCCAACATGTCCAGGGTCTGCCTTGGGCCTTTCATTACAGGTTTGAAGAACCTCATCTAGAAGGGTCCCAGAAGGCATCCTGGTCAGATGTAGTAGCATCTCTATGCTGAAATCATCCCAAATTACCAAGCATCCTATTTCTAAGGCTGAGAACAAACATCCTTTCAAAGGAGGCTCATTTCTAACGCTTGCATCTCTGATCTCATTCTTTCAGTTACTACCCAAAGCTCGTGACCATGGTTGAGTATAGAAAACGAAGATAAGGTGGAGCTTTAAAGTGCAAAAACAACAACATTGTGCTGTTATGTTGGTGATGCGTAAATGGCTTTACATTGCTAGGGAGCAAAACAAATCCTGTTTTTCCTTGCTTTTCCGACTTTACTACTGGAACGCTGTCAACTTGGGAGTGATGTCACTCCCAGTCCCGGCGTTTAACTTCCAAGACAAATGGAATGCAATATGAATCTGACATGTTGCTGGCAATGCGAACCGGCGATCCGCTGCTGTTGTACAGTGACTGGAAACAACTAAAAACAACAAAAGCTAAAAATACATCATGGCAGTCATAGCACACACTTCTCCTCATGCTTTGCTCAGGACATGCTGCCATGTGACAGGAGGAACAAACAGTTGCTACCTTCCTGTCTGTGGCTTGGGAGCAAAGGTAACACATTTTACAAGTAGATCTTTCAGGCAAGTTTCATAAGCAGGTGGAGTTTTACTCATTCCCAGAAAGGTCATTTTTTTTGGATTCAGGCTTGCTATGTTGCAGTAACTGCTCTCCTTTTTATGTGTGGCATGACCATGACTAAGTGTACTTGTGAGGGCAGACACTGATGTTGTAAGAGAAAGGCTGGCTCACAGTCTCTGTTCCAATTCATCTGAAAGGTCCTCCTCAAACTATTCCCACAAAGGTGGACTAGGAAATTGTCCAAAAGGTTTTGGTAGTTTCTGACACTGGAACTCAGGAGCCGAACCCAACTCCTGAAAACAACCCCACACCATAATCCTCCCTCCACCAAAGTTTGACTTGATGAAATGTAGTCAGACATGTACTGTTTTCCTGACAATCGCCAAACCCAGACTTGTCCATCAGATCATCATCCAGAAAAGTTTGATTTGTCTCTTCAGAGTAGACGCCTCTACTACACTGGAGGGCTGTAGCAACTGACTCTTTAGACAGCTGGCGACCTCTAAGCACTATGTGCCTCATCATCCACTGAGTTCGCTCTGTGATTTTATGCAGCCTACCACTTTGTAGTTGAGTCGTTTCCAATTCCCACACTTTGTTATAATACCACTAACTGACTGTGGAATTTTTAATAGTGAGGAAACTTCATGACTGGGCTTGTTGCACAGGCAGCATCGAATCATGGTCCCACATAGGAATTTACTGAGCTCCTAAGTGCGACCCATTCTTTCACAAATATTTATAGAGGCAGTCTGCATGCCTGGGTGCTTGATTTTATTCACCTGTGGCCATGGAAGTGATTGAAACACCTGAATTCATTCATTTGGATTGGTGAGTGAAGTGTATCTACTGTATGGGACATTACAAAAAATATACCTCTGTGGTCTGTATGAACCCCATTTGGTAGGATGAGGGTTAAAGAGCTTATATATTAATTGCTTGGGCTTATTCCCTTATAACACTGATCGCACTTTGCAGTGTAGAGGCCAGCTGGACTAATGGAGACACTTTTTTGAGTCACAGTCTTCCTTAGGAAATCATGAGTCAAATTTAGACTTTAACTTCCTTGTATAGCTTGCTGGATCTCATACTAATTTTATTCTGCTTTATGGATATTTATTTCATACAGATCCTTTTATTGCCTAACTGAGTATTGTTTTTTTTTATTTTAGTTTACATATTATTTTATGGAAAATACTTCATAAACAAAAAAAATAAATAAAGGGACATTTAAAAAAATGCCAACAAGTGAAATTAGAGACTATGTTTTATAATTACGCTACATTAACCAGAATACACAACAAAACTATCCCGTTTAGCTATTTCCTTAAAAAAAAATTACATCTGAAAATGTCTCGGCCCACAGAGTGTTAAATGCTGCTCTAAAATGACAGCTGTAATTGCTTGCAGTTTTGCCATATTTAAAAAATTTTAATGTTGCATTTAACTTGAGCTGGCCTACTCAAGTCAGCTAAAGTAGTTTGAGATACTGGGAGTGTGTCTGGCTTCATGGGTGGGAAAGGTGAGGATAAGGGTGTGGGAGAGGAAGGGAGTATCCTGTCTCTCCAGAAACAATACAAGTTACACAAGCCAGTATTGAGAGTTTGCAGGATCAGTTCTCTTAGGGAGTTTAAGATAACCCTTCAGCTCTGGCAGTGGCACCACCTCAACAACCAGGTTTACGTAGTTGGCATGGAAATGGCGAAACAGAAAAGTATCAGCTCAAGGGAACAAAAGTAGCACAGAGTTTTGCTGGGTGGAATCATTCCACTGGTGGTTGAGTATCATGTTTTCATTGTGTTTTGCAAATTAAACCAACCTAATTTGTTGTTAAGGAGGCAGAATGTAGAGATGGGTGCAACAGTTTCCAAAAATGTACTTGAGCTAAAAAACAAAAACAAGAAACAACAATTTCTAAATGTATTGGTGAATTTAGCAATAGCAAGTGACTTTACTTCCAAAGATCTGACGTTGTGTGAGAAGCATAATACGCTTGTTTCTCTCCATATTACTTCTGGTGCAGTCTCCAGTTTGCCATAGCACTCTTACCTTTTTGTGCAACTAAAATAAAAGTAATGTTCACATCCATGCTGTAGACTGCACCACTAATTCCTCGAACCCACGCTCAAACTGAAATCAGCTGATTGTAGTGCAAGTGCAAGTGGAACCAATAACAGGGATTGATAGGCAGACAGAATAACAATTCCAAGGAATTGCACTACTCGATTCCCATTGAACTTATAGTTAAGGCTTGATCACGTGACCCTGAGATATCTCTCAGTTAGGCTCAGATACCTGAGAGACTTTATGCACCGAGTGTTCCTTCTCCACTCACCCGCTGCCATGTACTATATTCTACACCTCCCACATGGATTCCTTCATCTTCAGGAAGAAGTCTACACTCATTTCAATTACATGCAGCTATAGGCACAACCTGGTCAGCAGGTTTGAAAACTTATTTCTTCCCTGAAATTAAAGCATGGCAGGAAATCAGCTGTTATTAGAAGATGAGTTCAGCAGATGAGGTCATGACCTCCATATCCTATTGAAAGGAAGGAATGACAGCCCAGAGGAAATATTGTGCTATTACCCACTAGGAGTCCCATGACATCCTCAGGAAGTAACCACAGCGCAGAGTAGTGCCAAGTAAACACCACAGTAGATAGGAAGACACTGGGAGAAGGTGCAGAGCACAGGCTGTTCTTCCTATCGCTGGTCTCCACCTCTGAGTGCATTCATGTGCGTCCATTATCACATCAGACACACTTAATGTAGTTTTGTGCTTTCTTTTTTCCATTCTTTTCTTTTCTATCTTTTTTAAATTTTAGCTTGGGTACAGAAACAGTAAGTACACATGCTGACAGAGGCATTGTTAGTTAGTCGTGGACGGTTGTGTGATCAGTTTTGATACGTGTAACAGAGTTATGTCAACAAATAATTCAACTGTCGCAGCAAAGTATGTGTCATGTTGTCTACTGTTTAATGTCAATTGCAAAATTTTAAACCAAAGACACAAACCGATCATGTCCTGAATCTGAATTGTAAATTTATGATCAATACAACAAGTATTAATTAACCTGTCTGTTAACTTGGGTTTGCAAAAGACTAAAAACTGTGAGGTGTGCCAAAGTTTTTCATCTTCTAAGAACATTACTTTTATCAGCCTACCAGCACCTCTGAAACTCACTAGTTAACTTGCTATATCTTGTTTGTTTAACTCATAAAAAGGTGTAAAGTTACATGTTGTGAAATGTGGGACTGTTTCTAGGCTGGAAGCACTTAGTAACTATCTGACCGAGACTCCAAGATGAACGTACACAGTATTTACTATAAAATAGTAAACTGATACTTTTGTTAGTATGAATTCAAAAGCAAAACATAGCATGTTAATTAATTAGGTTTAGCAGGGAAATAATCGAAGGTAGTCTGTGGAGTTTTGAGTTATGCAGGCTGTATCAGCCTTAAACACTTGAAATTCACTTCAGGTCTGATTGCCTTGAAGTACAAGCACTCAAGACTAAGCCAAGTATTTATTCCCTAAGCACTCATCTTATTTCTGCCCACTGGGCAGCTGTGATAAATGTGAAGGAAGACATACATTTTGAACTTTTAGCTATATTTTAGAGTTTTACAGCTTTTCTTATTGATAAAGACCTTCTCACGGCTGTTTAAAATACACCAAAAGTATTTAAAAAATTAAATAACGCCAGTTTTTCACTTTCACCTGTTCTTATTGTAAGAAAAACAAACAAGCAAACACAACATTTTGTGTTAAATAATAAAAATTAAGTAAACTAAGTAAAATAAAAATAATATTTTTTATGCTACAGCTGCCCTAAATTAATAGCATTATTATTTGGTCAAAAAAAACCCAAAACACTACACACAAACTTTTTTGATCAAAATGCTATTTTTATTATCTTGATGTCTGCTCAATCATCCAGGTAGGGAAATTCATCTAGACAAAATGCTTTGTCAAAATATATGAATTCTTCGTATCCATTTATTTTAATGTTTTTACTATATTACTAAAAAAGTTAATGCACATTGCTGTTTTATTGGTTTATTTAAATATGACTAAGATTCCATTCCACAATGCAAAATCACAAGGAAAATTATTTTAATGGGTCAATGTTATATTTGATTGCGCATAAATACATTAATTCAGTTTGATATTCACCTAATGAGTAACAGTACAATTTTTTTGACACATTTCTAAAATTTCTAAATATATCACATTAGTTAGGAAGAAGCAGTAGAACACTGATGCGAGAGGATCAGAGATAACGGAGCTCAAAACAATGTGCCGTGAAAGATTTAGCAATTGTTTTTGCATCAGTTCATTGGCTGACAAATTATTCAAATAATAAAACTCTTTGCAATAGTCCTTTTGGTGGTGTAACACTCTGACAAAGTATTGGGTAATGCAACATCAGTCAGGAGGTAGCAGACAATCTGTGGATTG
>VUQR01019840.1:0-16520 GCA_015108515.1 Hemichromis elongatus
CCGATTGTGCAAGTGCCCCCACCTAAAATGATGACAGAGGCCAGTAATTTGCACCAGAGTTACACGTCAACTGTGAGAGACAGAATGTGAAAAAAAAAATCCATGAATACACATGGTAGGATTTGTAAAGAATTTATTCGTAAATCAGGGTGGCAAATAAGTATTTGGTCACCTCAAACATGGACAATCCCTGGCTCCCACAGACCTGTAACGTCTTCTGTAAGACGCTTTTCTGTCCCCCACTCGTTACCTGTATGAATGGCACCTGTGCGAACTCATCATCTGTATAAAAGACACCTGTCCACAGCCTCAAACAGTCAGACTCCAAACTCCGCCATGGCCAAGACCAAAGAGCTCTCGAAGGACACCAGGAAAAGTATTGTAGACCTGCACCAGGCTGGGAAGAGTGAATCTACAATAGGCAAGCAGCTTGGTGTGAAAAAATCAACTGTGGGAGCAATCATCAGGAAATGGAAGACTTACAAGACCACTGATAATCTCCCACGATCTGGGGCTCCACGCAAGATCTCATCCCGTGGGGTCAAAATGATCATGAGAACGGTGAGCAAAGATCCCAGAACCACACGGGGGGACCTGGTGAATGACCTGCAGAGAGCTGGGACCAAAGTAACAAAGGTCACCATCAGTAACACACTAAAACGGCAGGGAATCAGATCCCGCAGTGCCAGACGTGTTCCGCTGCTGAAGCCAGTGCATGTCCAGGCCCGTCTGAAGTTTGCCAGAGAGCACATGGATGATACAGCAGAGGATTGGGAGAATGTCATGTGGTCAGATGAAACCAAAGTAGAACTTTTTGGTATGAACTCAACTCGTCGTGTTTGGAGGACGAAGAATACTGAGTTGCATCCCAAGAACACCATACCTACTGTGAAGCATGGGGGTGGAAACATCATGCTATGGGGCTGTTTTTCTGCCAAGGGGACAGGACGACTGATCCGTGTTAAGGACAGAATGAATGGGGCCATGTATCGTGAGATTTTGAGCCAAAACCTCCTTCCATCGGTGAGAACTTTGAAGATGAAACGCGGCTGGGTCTTCCAACATGACAATGATCCAAAACACACCGCCCGGGCAACAAAGGAGTGGCTCCATAAGAAGCATTTGAAAGTCCTGGAGTGGCCTAACCAGTCTCCAGACCTCAACCCCATAGAAAATCTGTGGCGGGAGTTGAAAGTCCGTGTTGCTCGGCGACAGCCCCAAAACATCACTGCTCTGGAGAAGATCTGCATGGAGGAATGGGCCAAAATACCAGCTACTGTGTGTGCAAACCTGGTAAAGACCTATAGTAAACGTTTGGCCTCTGTTATTGCCAACAAAGGTTATGTTACAAAGTATTGAGTTGTATTTTTGTTATTGACCAAATACTTATTTGCCACCCTGATTTACGAATAAATTCTTTACAAATCCTACCATGTGTATTCATGGATTTTTTTTTCACATTCTGTCTCTCACAGTTGACGTGTACCTCTGGTGCAAATTACTAGCCTCTGTCATCATTTTAGGTGGGGGCACTTGCACAATCGGTGGCTGACTAAATACTTTTTTGCCCCACTGTATAAATGTGTAAATGGTTCATAGTGGGTTGGACGATTGGAGGAATAAATTGACGATAGGCTGAGCTAATAGAAGCAGTCAACAGAAAATAATAATAATAGCGCTGTTTTATCTGCACCCAAATGCAGTGATTCATTTACTCAAACTCATAACACAAAGAAAGAAAAGCAGTATCCTCAGAAAAAATCCACTGGGATGGTGGACACGTACATGCTAGTTAGTCGTGTTTGAGTCCTTTGCTGCACAAGCAGCACACCGCTTTGGTTACATCCTCAGGTTTACCTCTTTCATCCAGTTTAAAGCCAAAGAAATCGCAAATTGGCGATTTTATATTGTTTTGACAATTAGTTCGTCCATGTTTGGACTTCTTCTGTGTTGTAAACGTGCAAATAAGTCTGTGCATGATTATATTGTTCCTCCCAATCAAAAAGTCTGCATGCGTGAATATTTAGCCTATCGTTGGTTATTTGACTTACAGTTGGGAAATTTTTACATATTGCCCAACCCTACTACTTAAGTGATTAATAGAGATTGAAGCATTAATTAATGGTTGGACTTGTCTGAGCAGTTTTGTAGGAATGGGGTCTAAAAGACACGTTGATGGTTTGGAGGAAGTAATTATTGAAGTTAACTCAGAAAGATCAATTGGGGGAAAGAGTCTAAATGAAAGTCAATGGTACTAAAAGTAGCTGTAGATAGTGTTACATCTAATGGTTAAAATTTTATTTTTGAAGAAGTTCATGAAGTCATTACTAGTTAACGGTAAAGGAATAGTTGGCTCAACAGCGCTCTGACTTTCTGTCAGCCTGGCTACAGTGCTGAAGAGAAACCTAGGGTTGTTCTTATGTTCTTCAATCAGTGAGGAATAGTAAGATGTTCTAGCTTTACGGAGGGCTTTCTTATAAAGCAACAGGAGGAAAAAACATTAGTGCAGTCACAACAAGTCGTGATCTTAGTTTACTATTTACTTCTGCTAACTGTGAATCTTCATTTTGTTGTAATCCAGAGGAGTATGCTGTGTTTCTATTCTCACTTTGCCTGGTTTACTGACTGTCTAATCACAGGTCCTCAGGGAAAAAGCCCATAATCCCTCCGGCCTCCGATGGGAAAATTCCAACCCGCTCCAGGAGTCGGACTAGTGCCCATGTGAGCCATGAGATCCCAGAACCAAACGGTCACATAAACAAACGCAACACCAAAACTTCACCTGCTCAGAGTGAGTCTCGCAAGAGGTCATTAACAGGTAAGCAACCAATCAGCAAATGGTAAACACCTGCCAACAGGAAAATGATAAATAAGAAGACTACAAACCATAAACTTTAACAACTAACATATAATCATCCTTTCATCAATGTGTGCACCAATCAGTAACTAGCCAATCAGCATCAAATAACACTCACATCCAGGCAGGTTTATGTGGAGTACAGAACCATGGACCACAGTGGCACCATGCCGATTCTTAGCCAGCAGTCTTGGTGCATTTGCTGCTCTGAACTGAACACCAGTGAAATCAGCACACATCAGTCTCTCCCTCTGCTCCTCTTAGAAAGTGCCGCTCCTCGTAAACTGTCCAGACCCATCCTGCCTGTCCTTCCCTCGTCATTGTCTCCAGGAGCCTCCTCATCTTCCTCAAGCCGTCGTTCCTCTGGGAGGAACCAAGGGGTACATGAGCTGTCAGCCTGTGAACAGCTGACAGTGGAGCTAGTCAGACATGAAGACAGCTGGCCGTTCATGAAGCTGGTGTCCAGAACCCAGGTACTGCACCGATGCAGCCATTTTTTAGTTTTATGTGTAGACCAACAACGAGTTAATGAAAATGAAGGAGAAATGTTTCTCACTCCATATACACCATAATGACATTTAGATATTTCAGTAACAGTTAAATTACCTCAAACACAAAATGAACTATGGTTCACGGCAGAGGTTCAGACGTTGTGGATCACAGCACTGTGCATCCTTCGTTCCTTTGTTTTGAGGAAAATGGGAAATAGATGCAGCAATTTAACAGCTTCTACTATTTCTAATCATCTGCATGTTCTTGTAAAGACCACTTAAAGAAACTAGTCTCTCCAGGCTAGGACATTCCAGCACTATCCTTAGGTGTTGGTTGCTTCTTGTAACATTTGAGTCAGGATGATTTCACTATCATGTTTCTGTGCAGGTCTGCTGTCACTGTACAGTTTGTTTGGGATCATTGTCATGCTGGGAAATGCAACAGTTGGTATTCAGACATTTTCCAGATAGTAGTAATTAAATTGTTCATAATTCCATCAGTTTTGACAAGATCACCCTGCAGCCCCGAACACTCACAGAGCCGCCACATTTTGTAAAAGCATTGCATTAGTGCTGTAACAGGATGAGGAGCAGTCTGAAGAGTTGTGCCTGAGGACCTCAGTGTGAGGCAGCTGTAAAGTCCAGTCTGTGTTTGATGTCATTGTTTCTGACCAGAAACGCAGCCTGTAGCTTATTTGTTTTATTTACCCGTTGGTGTGTACAGGTTCCAGATTACTATGACATCATTAAGAAGCCGATTGCACTCAACACCATCAGAGAGAAAGTCAACAACTGTGAATACCAGACTGCAGGTGAGACACATGTAGACCACTGTAGGTCAGAACTTGCAGGTTTTGTGCATATTTCTTAGGCAGAAGGTGAATTTGACTTTCATTTCTGTCCCTCCGGTGCCTGCAGGCGAGTATGTCTCAGATGTGGAGCTGATGTTCTCCAACTGTCTTCAGTATAATCCTCGTCACACTAATGAGGCAAAGGCCGGACATCGACTGCAGCGGTTCTTCCATGCTGAGCTTAGCAGACTTGGCTTATTGGAGCATGCCTCTGCCCTGCCCACCAAACGCTCCCGACACTGAAACAGGCGCACTCATGTGACCGTCACCGCCGTCCGCTCTGTCGCACTCTGAGTGCTCCAGGGACTGGAAAGGGGAGATGGATGTAAAATTTGCAGTTGTTTTGTTCCTGAAGGACTGAAAAGGTGTCAAAATGTACCAGCAACCTCTGTGCTCCGTTGAGCAAACACTTACGGGAACCATTAAATTAATGTTAAAAACAGTTAAAGTTCCATCGTTAGCATCAACTTTGTTCGACTGCTTCTTATATGAAACTGTTCTGTGAGCTCTGCCCTTCTGTTGTGCTGATAAGAGCGTCTCTCTCAAAAATAAATATATTGCAGCTGCTGTGAGTTCATAGGAAAAGTTGTGATCTAGGCTTTGTGTAACCTGCTGATCAGGGCATTTATTTCTAGTCTATTTAGACGGACATGTAGCAGATTTACGGGCACATTCCTGTGGCGCTATAACGACAGTGAAGTCCCATCTGAAGTTTCCTTTAATCCAGAAAAGCAAAAACCACTAAAGAATCTACGACTTCAGGCCCTCAGTGTTTTCTCAGGGATTTGTGATTTCAGTGTAAACTGTTCTGGTACAGCTAGTTTTACTGAAGCGGAGCAGCTGCAGGGATTCAGGGCTCAATCGATGGAAGTCTGTGGCCGACACTATTACAGCATTAAATTGCATTTAAGTCAGTTTTCTAACGTGTGAAGTTTGACCAAATTGGTCTACAAATGAACCTTTAATAATAGAGGAATGAAATCTGTTATTTTTCTACTTTGTAAACGTAACCTGCTGCGTGAGCCCTCTGGGTGACGTGAGTGCAGCCTCCGTGTACTCAGACTCACTGTGGGCTGTATGGCTAAGCAACTGCAGCTTTTCATTAGGATACATCATAAACATGATGTCACTGAAACAACAGCTTTGGTTTTATTTGGACGTATACATTTAAAATATGCAGATAATATTTCTAATGTACATCTGTTTATGTTAAATATCAATTCAACCAAACTGTTTTAATTGTGGCTTCCACAGACTTCTGTAATGATCTACTGGGTTGAATGTCAAACTGTAAAACTGCAAAACATTTCATTGTATTGCCTTGGCAAAGTTAGAGATGCAGTTTGAGAGACTATCGAGACTCAAAAGATTCTTTTAAAGCTGCATTCAGACAAGATTAGGTTTGAAGGCGTGGATCTGAGTCTGTGATGCATTGAGCTACTTGTTAAGAATTCTCCTTGTTAATCTGACAAAACTGAAAAATCTGATCAGATCTGATCACTAAAGAAATGCAAGATTTAGAGCTGGTCCTTTAAGGCCCTAAGCTGCAGCTGCCTCTGTGGATTTGTAGTTTTTCTTTGTTTTTGTTTTTTTGACTACTGAGAGTTTTTCTACATTAGTTCTTTGGTTTTGTCGGCATTGCTGATTACATGCTCTGATGTCTGTGTTGAAGGATGGAGGTCAGCTGTAGACACTACACTGGAGCTGCTGCAGCATCACTCCTCCCTCCCCGTCTGCTGTGTATTTATTTAGCCTCAGTATTGTCTTTATTTATGACTGCTAGCCTCCCTCTTCCTGAAGCTTTCATCTGTTTGTTGTTCTAATGTAAAAATAAATTGACTTTTTATAAGCAACTGCATCTAGTCACATGACCTTTAATCGTGTTTTCTTAAATTATATATCATTTTTATACCTGCGACTGCTCATTGAAGGAAAAACCCACAAACCAGGTATTTGCTTTTATCTGTTTTTGTTTGTTGTTTTTTTTGTGAGATTTTATAAACCTGTACCTGAGAGCTGGTGTTAAGAACCCATTTGAAATGTTTATTTGGAGAAAACTCGAGTTAGTCATTGGTGGAGCAGACTAAACATCTGTTTTATAGGATATCCATAAACACCATCAGCATGCTGGTTCAGATGTTTCTGCTCTCTTGCCTCCTTTTATGAAATATTTTTTCAGTTACTTTTAATTGAAAATAGATGGTTAAAACATGTAGCCTATAACACACATGAACATCAAGAAATGAAGACAAACCAGTCAGTTTAGCGTACGCTTCCTCCACTGAGACATTAATGTTCATCTTCAATTGTCCTGTAACTGTAATCTGAGCCAAAGCGATTTGCACCCCAACAAATAAAACGGTGAAATAAACTGGTAAAAATGACCTCCTGTGTGGGGAGTTCCACCACACCATACAGACTGGAGCTCATGAGGAAATTTTGGCTTCATGTATCAGATACTTTTCCAGTATTTTCACATTTTTAGGCCCTTTTTTTGTACGTTATAAAAACCCTGAAACATTCACTGGTCTTTGTTGCTGTCAACATTAATCAGGATCTAAAAAATGAAAGCCATCATGTAAAGTCCATATTTGAGCGCACACAAGTTAAAAAAAAAGCTTCACATTGTAAAAGACAACTGAATGGTGTATACTTGGATTTTGCAATACTGTAAATACTTGCTGGTCCTCAGTCCTGCTGACTAAGGCGAAGAAGCCTCTGCACCAGAGGCTCAACCAGCTACAGCCTTCATCACTGCAGCCCAGCACCACTATGGCTGACTCCACAATGAGGATGTGTTTCCCTCTGTGGAGAGCAAAACTACATCTGGTCTTAAGCTGGTGTGGATGACGTCTGGACACTGGAGCCGCCTCTTCAGGTCTACTCTTAGTTCCCATGCTTAGGCTGACTGCAGTAGACCTGCTAGTTTTACTGGACACTACTGGCTTTGCTCCGTCCTCCATAAAGGTTATTGCAGTCTTGTAGTCTTGCCCATAAATAGACTTTTCCTGAGCCAGAATAATTTAAAAAATCAGTAGTTTGAGTAATAAAAATAATTTTTAACGTATGGATTTTGTGTGTGTAGACCTGATCAGCTTTAACCTTGGCACAGTGGTGGTCTGTGTGAGACTGGCTGCAGCCTATTATCATACATGAAACAGACAGAGCCCAGTAGGTTTGTGCCAAAAACTGATTGCTCCTGTTTAAACTGCTATAAATAACTTGTTGGTCTATAATATGTGAAACATATGCTTCATGAATGATATCAAGTCATCTTGAGCCACAAACAATATTCCTGTAACAAGGTAGACGCTGCAATCAGTTTTGGTCAGTGTTTTTGTTATATCCTTTATTTATCCAGTTAAAAAATCTTGTTGACTTTAAAAATGTCTTTTTTAAAGAGAAATGGCCAAGAGAACAGAGGAAACTGCAACAAATACACCAAATAGTTCTGTAAACATATTTTAAGTGGACAAAAGGCCGGATTGGTCATAATGTAAGTACCATAACACAGAGTTATAGAGACACTTGAGAAACAGGTAATTTTACATTTTTATATATACCCGTTTGTAAACCCTGTTCATCGAAGTCTATTTACCAACATACGTAACGATTACACATAAAAACACGGAAACATGGAAATCCGTTTCTGGCACAGCCGGTTCCTGCCGTGCTGGACTGGACTGCCTCGGTGAAGATCCACACTGGTCATGTCAGACATCCCACATATATGAACAGATTGTACTTACATATGTATGTATATGTTCGCGTTTATTTTATTTTTTTTAATAAGTGTAACTAGATTAAAGAGCTTTAGAGAACAAGCTTTGGGTTTAGTTGTTCTGCAGACTTACTACAGGACTTGTGCTCAAGAACAAAGAAATGTCCGACTTGACAAGAAACGGGATAAAGAAATAATAAAAGTAACTCGACCTTGGAAAAGTTTACAGTGAAGAAAGAAGTAAATGAAGCTTTTTGAACATTTAATGTGCTTCCACGGCTCTTCCTGGTGACTAAAGGCTTACAGGATGACATCGGTCAAGAACCGCCTCTCCTCCTCTTCCACTCCCTTCCAGACTCCCCCCTCCTTTCCTTCTTCTTTGGTCAGCCGGCCACATTCCCCGCTACCTTTCACCCACGAGAAATACCGTTCTGACAGCAAAGCAGTCCGGACAAACCCCGGGACAACATGGTAAGAAGCAGCTGAAACGGTCCCGTGTGTTGGGCCGAGGTTCGGAGGAAGCTCTTTGTTTGCGGTCCGGGTCCCGCGGATCTGTGACACGCCGTTATTTGCGTCTTGGCGTGTAGCATGGTGTTAGCTAGCATGGCTGCCGCTCCCGTTAATTAGCCGCTCTCTCAGCAGATTATTCTGCGTCTACATGCTCGAACCACCTCCGACATAAGCATTTAGTCTACTGACGTCGGCACAGTGTCTTTTTTTAGTTTGCTTTCAAAGATTTTTACCCAAATTAATGGCCCGTATTGTGAGTTGGGCCAGGCCGGACCAGGCTGGGCCGTGCCTAGCCCCAGGCCGTGTGGCCCGGGGCGGCCATCTTATTCCAGTTGATGTCCTGGTGCGGTGACGGGCCTGCACCCTGCGGGTCGATGCGAACGAGGTTCGGACCGGATCCGACCGGCTGGACCCGCGAGATTAAAGTGAACGGGGTCCGGAAGGCCCGACCGAGTCCGGGTGAATGAGACGGACGGTGACTGTGCAGTCTGTATGGAGGCCTATAGGGCTAAGCTGTGGTCACCAGTGTAACCAGTCAATCCAGCCGGGCAGTTCATGGAACTTCCGATTGTTTTAAAGAGAGAATCCCCGATTTCCTTTGATTTATTCTGAACTTATTAATGCATCCGTAGGTTTTCATTATCATTATTATTCTTGTTATTATTTATAAGTCAGCTGATGCAGCAACTAACTTTTTTAATCTGACTAAATGTATTCAGTTGTTTGTGTATGCGATTCTATGTGTTTCTGAATTATACCTGGTGATATTTTTACTGTGAAATGGAAACTCGTTCAATATTTCTGGATGCCATTCCTTTAGGTGAAAGGCTCTGCCTCGCACAATAGCATCATCTACATATTGCGTCTGGTATTTTCTCATTTTCCCTTTTCAGCCCTCGGTCATCTGCCTCCAATGCAGAGTCCAAGCTAGAGATTTACTGCCTTCTTTTTTTTTATCAATGAATTTGGGTGGAGCTGCCATGGCAGCTGTGTTAATCACCAGCATCCACTTGTAGTTTTTCCTCAGGTTGTGGGTGTCGTCCTCCTCTAACGTGGCAGGAAACAAAGGGGACGGTTTGTTTTAGTATAACATAAAAATGTATCGATACAGTGAGGCCAAATAGTGACATTTCATTATATGAAATTCAAATATAAAACTCTTTTTGTGTGAGCAAGCATCAGTTTCTCTTGTGGTCCACCAGATGGTGCAACTGAGGGCTTTTCCTCCCTCTAGTGAGGTCAGCAGAGGTGATGAGCACATGTGGGGTAACAGAGTCAGAGAAAGAAATGAGGAAAGTGCTATTTGTGTTTAAATCAAATGTCTGGACTTTTTTTTTTCTTCTTTTTTAATGAAGTGGAAGTGATACATGTGATCTACAAGATACTCTAGTACTCTGGAAATACTACGAACATCAGGACTCGTCTCACATGCTATCATCCAGGGATAGCTTTGCTGTCTTCTGTTAATGTAAATTCTAAATCAGCTCAACAAAGCCTAGCTTAACAAAGCTACCTCTCAATTCAGAGCAAGCCAAGAATATACCACAATCCATCCTGTTCTTGATCTGCAAACATCTGTGTCTGTACATTATTGTTCCAGACACTGGAACCCATACCATCACGACGTGGATTCTCTAGAGAAAGAAAAGAGGCAGTAGCTCATTCTGGAGGCAGAAGCTGATAAAGATCTGACAACACTGAACAGGATGACAGACAGACCCTCTGTCATACCAGCCTAGATGAGGAAGTCATGTAACTAACAGACTTGTTTGGTCATACTTATTGTGACGTTGGAGCACCTCCAAAGCGATTATCTGCCACAGCTGCAGAGGAGGTAAAATAATAGGGCTACACCACTGGCACTAAACTGGTGGAAATCCCATGAGTAAGTCTGTCCTTTCCTGGCCGTGCTGGCAAAAAAAGCTCTTTGTATCCCAGGTACTAGTGTTTGTTTGTTTTGTTTTTAAGTCTTCTCAGTGGCTGGAGACGTCGTCACACTTCGACCTCGGAGCATGTTGATTAACTCCTCTTTATGAGGAAGAATGGTGACTTTTCTAAAAATACTAAAACTTGTCATTGGAGGCTGACCCATGACTGCTGCTGTCAGATACAGCTGGGCTTGTCCTTTCTCTCTCTGTGTACTAGCGAATTTAAATCCATGGTGTTGGTATATCAGTGACATTGCGAAATGAAATTTTGTGTCACATTTGATAAAATGTTTATACCAGTATTAATGGAGACTATTTTACAAACACTCGCAGGCTGAGGGTCTTCGTTCTTCTTACTGAAGTAATAGACGAGCGGTTTGACATTCTGAAACACATGAAGTGCTTCACTGAGTTACTGCCTCTTCTTTGCAGGCATCAGGTGTGACAGTGAATGATGAAGTCATCAGGGTGTTCAATGACATGAAGGTCAGGAAGTCTTCAACCCAGGATGAGGTGAAGAAGAGGAAGAAGGCGGTGTTGTTCTGTCTGAGTGACGACAAGAAGACGATCATCGTGGAAGAAGCAAAGCAGATCCTGGTGGGGGATATCGGTGACACAGTGGAAGACCCCTACGCCAGCTTTGTCAAACTCCTCCCACCCAACGATTGTAGATACGCTCTGTATGATGCCACCTATGAGACCAAGGAGTCCAAGAAGGAGGACCTGGTTTTCCTCTTCTGGTACTGTATTATTTGGGAATAGTCAGGGTTATGAGATCAGTCTGATTCTGGGCTGAAGTGGACTTTGAATACATAATCTTTCTCTGTGACAGTAGATGCATGTGTGATATATGATGGACTGTGGAGCACCTGAGAGTCATTTTACAAAGAAATAATAATTAAAAAAAAAAAAAGTTATTCTTTTATTTTAGGGCTTTATTGTTGTGTTGCTGTTGTCCTGTTGAAATGGCATGTGGCTCACAGGGCTTGCTTTTTACATAAGCTGATCTCATTAATTGAACCTTTATCAGTGTTTAATATGAACATCCACCATGAAATCATGTGATGTTTTTATTTTTCCCTCCTCAGGGCTCCAGAGAGTGCTCCACTGAAGAGCAAGATGATTTATGCCAGCTCTAAAGATGCCATTAAAAAGAAGTTTACAGGTTAGTGTTCAGATGCCTTGCTGTGTGCTGCAGACGCAACCATTGTGTTATTTGTTTGGCCCAATCATTAATGTCCTCTGCAATTCAATTCAGTTTTATTTATATAGCACCAAATCAAAACAACAGGGCACTTTGAATGGTAAGTTAGACCCTACAATAGTACATACAGAGAAAACCCAACAATCATATGACCCCCTATGAGCAAGCACTTTGGCGACAGTGGGAAGGAAAAACTCCCTTTTAACAGGAAGAAACCTCCGGCAGAACCAGGCTCAGGGAGGGGCGGGGCCATCTGCTGCCACCGGTTGGGGTGAGAGAAGGAAGACAGAATAAAGACAAGCTGTGGAAGAGAGACAGAGATTAGTAACAAGTACGATTCAGTGCAGAGAGGTCTTATTAACGCATACGCTGTGTCCCAAAACGTAGGCCGCATCCTTCGGAGGATCCAGCCTTCGCTGTCTACGTGGGCCGGGTCCTTCGAAGGCTGGAAGTGCGAGGCTGTGAAATGGGACAGTCTAGCCTTCAGATTTGTGTCACCGCTGTCTCGGTGGAGTTCAATAAGCTCAGCTGTCTGCTCCTTGCTTTATAAAATATAACGGTAAATTCTCGACCATCTCAAGCTTCTGTTTGACGTTTATTCAGCTGTGTAAAAACCCAGAGGAGCCCACCTGAGGGATTAATAAAGTCTTATTTTCATCTAATCTAATAATTTTGATCTCAGCCAAACTATTTACTCCAGAACAAGTAAAACACTGAAAAAAAATGTTATTGTTAAGTTATCTGAGTGACTTATATCATGTTTAACCTGAGTAGTGAAGGACCGCGGGGTCTGAAAATGATGAAGGCGGGAGTTTGCTGTTCTCGCCGGCTCGAGTGACCACTGAACCCCCCGGTTAGCTATCGAGCGGGTGGGTAACAGACGTCTCCCGAAACGTCAGCACTTTTTGTGACGTAATCGGTCTACAAATGCGGCCTCAGGAGGATGCAGCCTATGTTTTGGGACACAGCTATAGTGAGTGAAGAGGAAGCACCCAGTGCATCATGGGAGTCCCCCAGCAGCTACACCTATTGCAGCATAACTAAGGGAGGATTCAGGGTCACCTGGTCCAGACCTAACTATATGATTTAGAGAGAGTGTCTGTCTCCTGAACCCGGGAGTTTTTAGGACTTCCAGATAATAATGAATTACAGTAGTCCAGCCTGGAAGTGATAAACACGTGAACTAGTATTTCTGCATCACTCTGAGACAGGATATTTCTAATTTTAGAGATGTTGCATCTGTAATAGATGTTTTTGATTTTCCACACATTGCGCACATTTATAGCAGAATTTTTTTTTTTAATATAGGTAACCTTTAACAACAAAGACCATATGTGTTCAAATGTTCTACTTTGACATTTTTATGTAAATCAGAGATTGTCGAGCAGAAAGCTCGATGGATTCGTGACAGAACAACTGTGTGAATATTGTCTTCAACAGGATTCTCCTCTCATCTTGATTTTTACAAATGGTGCAGAAAAAATCAGCTTTTTAAAAGCCTTTACATAACAACAAGTGACTTATTTAAAAAGAATAGGGGTAGGTTAACGGGACCAGTTTATTAAATGCATGGAACAGAGAAACACAGTAACCAAATAAACCTGAAGAATACATAAGGGTGCATATTAAACCTCATGCATCATTCAGCTATAAAGTGTATATTTGGGAACACACAAATTGATGTTTCTGTTTTTAGAGCTGCTGCTCATTCAACTCAATTCAGTTTTATTTTTATAGAATCAAATGACAACAACAGTCACCTCAGGGTGATTTAAGACCCAACAAAGTCCCAAATTTCCCCCTGTGGGATAATTAAAGGATTATTCTATTCTAACAATAATAGAGAGAACATCACCACGGCCACCGTGAGACGATCCATATGTTAGCGAGCTTGACGTGGATCTGACTGCACGCGCCCAGTCGACTACTTGTCAATGAGGGGTTGTTTCCTCAAAGACTGCAGCTGCAACCACAGGAGTTACCATTAGGTTGGATAGTTTAGGGCAGCGGTCCCCAACCCCCGGGCCATGGACCGGTTTGGTCCGTTAGGCGTGTGGTACCGGGCCGCGAGAGTTGAGTTTCGGGTGTGAAATTTATGGTTTTCATTGGTTTTTATCCTTAACTCAGTTTCCCTATGTCTTTTCCTGTGTGTTATGAATATATTTTATTTTTTATTTTGGTACCAGTACTGGTTTTATTTTGTTGTATTTATCCGCGACACCTTAAAGGCCGGTCCGGGAAAATATTGTCAGACATAAACCGGTCCGTGGCGCAAAAAAGGTTGGACGCTGGTTTAGGGTGTGAGAAGTGAAGCCAAAGTTTCTTTCCCATAATCTTCCTGAAAAGTTCGTTTTCTATTGGTTGTTATGTACACACATTTCTTATTGCTTTCTTCTTCGTTTCATATTTTCTTAAATCACATGTCACAAAGGAAACGATCCCAACAGGCTAGGATCTCAACTTTAATGTTGTATAATGATATCTGCACATGAGCTCGTTTTGGTTTCTGTAAGATGTAATTCATAGCTAGGAAATAAAGACTGGATAGTTTGATTACATGGGAGGGATAAGGAAGTGGCCTGATACTATTTGTTTTTATTAGCAGTGGATGGAAAAGAGTCATTTTTAAAGAAAAAGTCATTTTATTTTGTATTCAATAGAATTTCTTCATGAATATTATGGGGTAAAGAAACCAAGTCAGTTGCATGTTGGTGTTTGTATTCAGTTCAGATGTAATTTGTTGGGTCCAGAAGTTTGTGACAGAGCGCTGAGTGGGCGTGTCTCTACAGGTATCAAACACGAGTGGCAGGCAAACGGGCTGGATGACATCCAGGACTTTCGCACGCTGGCTGAGAAGCTGGGCGGGAACACGGTGGTGTCTCTGGAGGGCAAGCAGCTGTGATGTCTCGGCGACAAACGGAGCAGAGTCAAGCCAACCGCCGTGCCATCCAGACTGAAGCACCTGACCCCACCTGAACACCACTGCTTCACCCAGCAGCTTGCTCTGTCTGTATCAATGTCCTGAAGGAGTTAGCATCTTTAGGCCTCTTTGTTTTCTTTTGGTTTTTGTTCTTTTTACTTTTTTCCCTCCCCAACATTAAGATCTCATTAACATAATGATATGCAAACACCTCCCAGTTTGTTGCCACATGACTTTTGTTCACCTTTCAGAAACAAACCAGAAATGACACTTACCAAACCACAGGAAAGGCTGTCTCTCTCACACAGCCAGTTTTGCCAAAAAGTGAAAGGCGCAGCCACGTGTGTTGAAAGTGAGCGTTGCGCTACGAAGCTCCTCCTCCTACAGCACACAGGTCACACTCACGATGCTTTTTTTGACTTTATTTATTATTATAAAGTGTTTTTTTTTCTCTCTCTCTCCAGTATGTTTTAGCCAGACGGACACTGTTAGACTATGCATTCAGAAAAGATTACCCAGCACTTTCTGTTGAAACACTACAGGTTAAGACAGCAAAGATCCTGCATTAAATTCTCTGTATTTATGTCTCCAAGATAATTTGTTTACCTCAGCTTTCATTTCTGTTGGACTCACTACTTTCTAGTTTTCTGGTCATCGCCTTACTTTCAGTTTGAATGTAACTGTCACACCAGAGTTAGAGTGCACTTTTATTTTGTAAAGAAACACTAAATGATGCAGATTTGACCCCAGCAGTGAGAGACTACCCCACAACAACACAACATTTGGAGCCTTAAAGTGGAACGTTGTTTCTGAGATCAAAGGAAGCCACTTTGCAATAAAAGCCTGTGGCAGAACTGATGCCTCCGCGCCTCGTCTCTGCTTCTGTTAATCACCGAGCACTTTTATGGGGTGAAATGTAGAAACTGGTGAAATCAACATTGCTGACCTGGAACGCAAATGTGTTCTAATGCCCTCATTGGACAAACGAAACATCTGAACTTATTTGGGGGGAGCGAGGGTGTTAAATCTTTGTTTCAGTAGAAGCCCAATATTTCAGCCCCATTAGACTCCAGTTACAACCTATTGAGTAGTACTACATTCGACAGAACTTCTTAACTAGCATATTGACAATTCATTGAAGCTTTATAGTCATAGTAGTAGAACTACTATGACTATGACCCTCATTAGAACTTATGGATAAATGGCACATGATCTCACAACTCCAGGGAACATAACTAAAAAACTGGATTTTCAAATTAAAAGCATCAGAGACGGGGTGTTTAGAAAAAATGCTTCTCAGCTGGGGAACCCATGGCACACCCATGTCTCTGTACTGAGCCTTGTATGGGAAACAGGTGAATGAAGACAGTTCCAAAAGCAAACACATGGTTGATGCTGAGAGTGGTCCTGTTGCAGAGGTTGGGGTCATCCTGTAATCTCTTACGAACTACCTCCAACTCTTCCGTGACTGGGATGCACGTGAAGAGGGATGTAACATGGTAGAGACCATGGTTTCATCTGCCTCCATGATGACATCTCGCACCTTCTTGACAAAATCCAAGCTGTCCTGGATGTGGTGTTCAGAGCTGCCTACCAGTGCGTTGAGGATCGAAGCCAGAAACTTAGAGATGTTATAGGTGACTGAGTTGATCATACAGACAATCGGTCTTAATTAGGGCTGGGTTTTGATGATCGATCTATCAATTAAAATCGATTCTAGCTTGGAAAACGTGATATCAATTCATTAAAATCCTGAATCGATTTTTAAATATAAATGTATTTTGCCTGAAACGCCAGCATCTCGGGTTAAACCTAACAAAATGTTAACAACCACCAAACGGCTAAAACAGTTAATGAGAGCAGGTACACGGATTCTGCACAACAACGTTACACAAAGCGCCGACCCCACGATCAGAATCAGGGAGATGGGCTTTCTCGCCCGACGGCACGGACACGGTCGGGGCTGGAAGCCGACAGCTCACTCGTTCTGATCCGTCTTGAATTTTGAATCTGGCTTCACATAAACATCATCCCTCTG
>VUQR01019842.1:12771-23115 GCA_015108515.1 Hemichromis elongatus
TTAGTTGAGTGACATATAATTTATATGAAATTCATTTAAATAAACTATTCATTGTCATTTTTTTAATTCATATGTCATTCAAATGCCAAACATGAGCTTTTTTAGCTTGTTGATGGCTTTACCTTTTCATGCATAACACCAGGAGTATCATTTAGAGGTTTGACACAATTAAATCAGCAAAACAAGTCAAACCAGTAACAAGTAAGTAATCTGGGAGAAAGTAATCGGAACATATCCTCCTAATGTCTGAGAAGTTGTTTGACTGTTTTTCCAGCAGTGACAATAAAGTGACCAGTTATTCATGTATTTTATTTGTTATTCAGGCTCATCTTCATAGACAAAGTGCAGTCACTGACACAGCAGCTTATTATTTTACTTTCACTGAACCCGTATGCTGACTCCCAGAAGGGGATGCGTGTCCTGTGCACATATTGGTGCTTTATCACTGAACAAATGTTTTCCCATTTCTAAAACTTTAAATACTAAACAAATCCAATTTCAATATTAAATTTTAGCTACCATGAAAGGCTTTGGAAAACTATTTCCAAATTGCACTCATTAAGCTTTATCACTTCTCATCAACTCAAATGCCAGACCAGCCAGACCTGCTGTCTGAACTGCTCTGCTCATGGCGGTAAATATTTTAATATGACAACAACAACCGCCATCCCCAGCTGCCAGCATGTTATGGACTAATTTCACATTAAATAGTGTTGCACATGTCAGAGGCAACTGTCAAGCAACAGCGGCTGATCATCTACAGGGAACATGAAGGCTTCAGAAAATTAAAAAAACAAAAAAAAACAAGGCTTGAGGCACCGCAAGAGGGAAAGTGAATTTTGCTGGCAGGGGTACAGAAAACTTAAGCGGTTTAAGAGACAGTTTGGATGCAGTCGCTCCAGCTAGCTATGCCCTAAAAGCTGACATAGGCTTGAAACTTGATGACATGAGGTACAACATATATTTAAAAGTATAAGATACAGCTGGGATAATTTGCATGAGGAGTATCAGGTGTCTTAAACTGAAAGAGATAAGGTCCTATGAAAAAAAAAACTGTCTAGATGGCAGCTACAAGCTCTGACAGATCAGAGATTTCAGGGGTACGGCACATTAAACTGCCTCAACTTTTGATTTTATCTCTGAGATGACTGCTTAGTTATGTGAGCTCTAATTTACTCTGACACATTCATACAAAGCACGGTGAGATGATGTCATTATGATGAAATGCACCTAATGCAGATCGTCTTTCCAAACTGGAGCATGAAGGGCGAAGGGAGTTTTAATTTCCCTTGTTAGGAGATCAGATTGGATGAGATGAGAGCATATGTTGTTGGAACTGAAGTGCTGCTGTATTTATTAGTTAATGATGATCTTTAGTTAGTTTTAACTGATAGCTTCAGGAGAATTTAATGAAATGTTATTTCCATTAACAGAAATTCATAAGTTTGCTTTGTATCAATGAGAATCAATACACTAATTTAACTTTTTTTAATATTTAATATCACTTGTTTTTAGTGATATCAAAAAAGCACAAAGTAAGCTTGATAGACAATTAAAAACCACCATTCCATCCTATTACAGTGCACTCCTGTTTTGAAGCCTTGAGCATTTTGATTTGAGTCAGAAGTGATTTATGTGGACAACTGGGTGGCACGCTACGTTTTGAGCTAATTATTGCAACTTGATTAGCAAGTCGCATTCATAGACAGTACAATGCACACAGACATAGATAACTGCTAATTACTGCTAACATAAATAAAAAAGACACTACACTGAAAAAAAGGGAAAGACCATCTCTTGGATTTATGTCAGCATCTTGCATGTATTTAACACGATTGCCTCATGCTTTAAAGTTAAGTGTAGAAACTACATCATACGCAGAGATGGTATATTCAATTGCTACTTTAATCTCAGAATTATTTTTTTTCCTCCAGTGGCCCTAATCCTCTTCTGTACTGTTAGCATAAAAAAACAAGCCACAACATTTTTAATGTGAAGTAATTGCATAAAACATTTTTTCAAAGGCATAATAAAGTGCATAGAGATATAAGGATGCATAGGTGTCTATTTCCACCTGCTGCTCAGATGAGACAGACCCCTAATGAGCCTTTGAAGGTTCTTATCTATATCACATATTTTAATGTCACCACGTTGCTTAGCAACCACCTACCCATGGGCAAAGGTGACCCATTTATAGCGTGTATGCACATTAAACATCTTTTATTTAATGAAAGTAAAGTCCAATTTATATTCACAAACCATGAATTATGATATGTTATGATGTCATCATGTTGACTAGCAACCAAGTACCAATAGGCTAAAATTTTTATACATTTTAAAGTTTAGGCGCTGTAACAGGGTCAACTGGGACTGTTGTGGCTGCACCAGTAAGCTTGTAAAAAGAAGGTTGGGCCCTCCACAATAGTCTCAGTTTCTCATGTGGCTCCTTGGGGAAATTAATTGCCGACTCTTGACTCATGTCATCCTATAAAAGCACAAGATAATTTTTATTTAATATGAGGAACATCTAATTTATCAAACATAGAATATACTAATTTTTGATATTGCCAAATTGTGATGTTTACACTATTATGATTACATTACATCCACTTATGCAGTCATATCTACTAGATTTAGGTACTGTTGCATGGGCATGTATTAGTTAATTAAACATGTGAACTGCAAAGCATTATTTAACAATAACACTTGTTATATAAAAGGAAATTAGCAATAACGAACATTTTTGTATGAGATATAAACATGTTTATTTCTTCCTGGCCATTTTAACAAGTGATTCAATGTGCGTCAACTCTCTTTTTGACTTAACTTTAAGTGGTCACTGGAGAAAATGCTTTTTTGGGGGGTCTTCTGCTTTGGGGTAAGTTTTAAATTCACAAAGAGGCTGATTTTAAATTTACTGTCATAGAATAAGGCAAGGAAGAACAGTTAAACCACACACAGGCTGAAACAAGGACTTTAAAGGTTGATAAATTAACTAATAAAGTAAAATATGTGAAAATTTAACACTTTATTCCACAGACAAAGAAAAGCTGTATAAGCCAGCAGATAGGAAAGATGCTGTAATGAAAAAGAAGTACGTGGCACGGCATTATAAACCAGCATCAGTAATGAGAATGATACAGTCTGAGCTGCCACACTGGTGTGCGGCAGCATTGCTCAGGGAGTTTTACTGTGGGCAGTTAATATCTATCTTATATTCTGTTGCCCGTGTGTGAAAACGTTGATGGGGGGGGGGTCACATGTTACCAGAGCATGCTGAATGTTTGCAATGAATTCTGGGTTATAATGAAAATTAAACCTGTTCTTGAATTTCAGCAGACAACTAGCAATATTGGTTATACTTTCAAATTTAAGCTTAGTGAAATATCAAGCTTCTATGTGTGTTAGCTTCAAGATTATGCAACAGTGCAGCATAACAACAGTACTAATGTTTAAATGCTCCTTTAGCTTCTACCTGCAAGAAGAATATATTTAGTTCTGAAGTCATGAGGGGGTAATGCTTGTTTCTTTGGTTATGCTTCAGGGTTAAGGATAACTGCAGAAAAGGGTCAAATATAATCTCAGCTGTGGGAAAATAATGAAATAAATAAAGGAAAGCACAAACATGCAAAGCTTTTATTAACAAGAGACCAAACTTTTAAATAACAACTATCTGAACCTGAAGCCTACAAGAGCTCAGGGGAACTATCTGGATTGTTCAGTGCATTGATTTTTCACTGTCTGTGTGTGTGAGAGCATGTGTGTGTGTTTGTGCATTTGTCTTGGGGAAAGAAAGAATGGCCTACATGAACTTCTCACAGGTAACTGAAGAGAGACTGAGGAGTTGTAATTGGATCTCAGTGTGTCTGTCTGACACTTGAACACACACACACGCACACACACAGAAGGGACCTTGGGAGCAGGCAAGGTAAGAGGGTAAAAGTGGAAGTTGGGTTTCAGGACTTTAGCTATTATGTGGAAAAGCGAACAGCTCCAAAATACCTCATTGCTAAATTGAGGTCGACTGACTGGCGTGTTTGTGTGTGCCTATGCCATTAAGATGATCCAAATGCAAACTGCGCATCTGTAAAAGCAAGCGTGTTTACATGCATGAGACTGTTTTTGTGCGCATGCCAAGCATGACAGCATGTCTGCAGCTACAGTATGTGCTGTATCTCTGTATGTGTGTGTCTTTGCATGACTGGCAACGTGGGTAATGAGGCTATCTCTAGAGGAAGAATTGGCTGTGCTCTTATATAAAGCTGAACATAAAGGCACCATACATAAACAATAGACAGCAACTGCTGGGGACAAAATGCTTGACATGCAGTAAAGACCAGAGCAGACCAGCGTGGTACGGGTCAGTTTAAAATATTTTAAAGGAAGAATGCCAAAAGATGGAGCAGCTATAATAAACTACTTAATTAGAATTGCTATACACTCCAGTTACAGCAGCTTACATAACTTTGATTGAGGTTCAACATTCAAAACATCATCGAGGCAAACTGAAAAGAGCCGTTCACGCTGTGTGGAAACACATGATCAGCATGAGCGTTACATTCTCTGATTATGGCTAGCTTTTATTTTATTTTATTCACAGGACTTGGTGTCCTGCAGTTAGTATATGGTTACATTTAGAAATTGGCTCTTAACCCTGGATACACTTAATTTGTGGTGACTGCTTTCCTATAGGGCTGTCAAAACTCTTAAAGTCTCTCATTAAATTCCCATATTGACATTTTTCATGACCTCCTACGTAACACAGAATTATAGATAATATAAATTCCAAAATGCAGATTTTAAAAATGACATCCCGATATCCATATTGTCAGACGTGTGCAGCAGCATGTGATATTCTGTTTTATCATTTATAAAGTATTGTACGATTGCTTTCCTCCCATAGGAGAAGCTGCAACCGCAGGATTTCATTAAAAAAGACAACAATAAACATCACAACAAAAACCCTACATAGTCACACTTTTATAAAAAAGACAATAAAAGACAATAAATAAATAATTGACATAATACATCTGTAGACACCAAAAACTCCTTAGTTTTGTTTTCATAGAACACGGAGACAATTTTCACATTTGTGCCAAGTAAGCACACGATCAATGTGGAATATTCGTACGAAGTATCATATATAATGTATGGTAAAGGTCAAAGGTTCAATTGCAGTGGGCTCTACAATCAAGTGTTTTGTTTTTTTAAATTTTTTATTGGAAAGTTTGTTGCATCAGCTTTGTACACTATATGTCCATTTCTTCTTGATTGGTGTCTTCGTGTTTTAATTTCTTTTTTGGGGGGGGTAGATTTCATCTGTTGTGCATCTGAAATGATGAAATGTTTGTGTCTCCTGTCACTTCATTAATGAATTGTGATTTCATCCAGAGCAGATGAAGTGTAACTTGCCTTCCTTTCAGGCACTCAGGCAGCAAGATGGGGCATTGAAACAGGTTTGATGAATCACACAGCCGTATACTCCTTCAGCTAATCATGTAGGCAACGCTGTCTAACAGTAATTCAGCACCTCTGGGGAGTCATACCCAAATCCAAAGCCTTATAAAGATACAGTCCAACATAAAAAGGCTGGAAATGAACTTGACAAATAAGCTGAGATAACGGTGGTGTTTATTGGTTGTGTTCAAGTTAAAAAGAGCAAGAATTTTTGCTAGATTTTAATAATTTATTCCTTGGTGGAATTTCAGGCTCTCCAAATATATTTGAATGTTGTTGACAGAAGAGCCACGGAGAAAAAACATTTAGCTGAAAACATGTATTTTTGAGGGTACTGCATCATTCAAATGAGGAATAAAACACGTCATTAACTTTATGTAACTCCTTCTTTGTCATCTTTATCACCACTACAAAGAGTAACCATTTATTATCATTACCTCCCTTACACTAGCGCTGTTCCATTTGACTGATTATTATACAGACATGCAGGATCCTCTAGAGGGCCACAATTTCTAAGCCTAACACTTTAAACACATTACACAAGCTTTTAGAAAAAGAACGTACTTTATTCACCAACTATGCGTACCTACTCTCACAGCCCACATTATTAGTATAGTACACATTATATAGTACAGTTAGAAGCAACTCAGTTCATTCAGCTGAAGTAAGGAGATAAAGTTAGGATGACTTTCTGAAGTTCAAATTGAGATTTCGTGATTTAAGTGACTTTGAATGCAGCATTATGGGTAACAGATGGACTGGACTGAGTAACTGCTGATCTACTGGGATTTCCCACACAGGAATCTCTAAGATTTACAGATAATGGTCAGAAAAAGAGAAAATGTGAAGTGAGCAGTAGTTCTCTGGGTGAAAATGCCTTGTTAACACCAGGGGTCAGAGGAAAATGGACAGACTCGTCTGAGCTGACAGAAACAGTAACAGAAATAACCACATGTTTCTACCAAAGCATGCAGACCCAGAAAACATTCCAGTGGGGGCCAACACCGGGGAGCTGTGGGTGAACTGTGGGTCTGTGTGGGCAGGGCAAACCCACACATATCCAACATCCCCAACTCAATGTGTCCAAATGTGTAGCCTCAGTTGAACAATCAAAGATTGTAAAAATGTTACCTCGTCTGATGACTCTCGATTCTGCTGCAAAATTTGGATGTTAAAATTTGGCACAAACCACACGACGGACTGGATCCATCCTGCCCTGTATCACTTGTTCAAGTTGCTGGTGGAGGTGTCTTAGTATGGGAGTATTTTCTTACAACACTTTAAGCTGAGTAAGGTACCTGAGTATTGTTGCTGTCCACGTCTATCCTTTTATGACTGCAGTGTATCCATCTTCTAATGACTAATTCACCATGTCACAAAGCTCAAATCACTTCAAACTGGTTTCTTGAACATGACAGTGAGTCCACTGTACTGAAATGACCTCCACAGTCACCAGATCTCAATCCACTAGAGTACCTGTGGATGTGGTGGAATGGGAGGTTTGCATCATAGATGTGCAGCAAGTGTGCGATGCTGTCATAACAATGACAGACTGTTGTCGAAGTTAGCTTTCTTCTAAAGGTGAAACCAGTTCTTTGCTTCAAAGATTGAAATTGTTATTTATTCCTCTGATCTGGGCTCATGTAAAAGTCTTTATTCTGCAGCATTAGCTTTAAAAAAAATGCTGGCTCTGGCTGCTGACCTAGTACAAGCAAGAAAATCCAATTATCATCCATACTGCATGACGGTTTTAGAGTTTTACTCATTTGTTTTTAAATAACTATATCCATAATTGTGGACCAGCCTACATCTTTACCTCAAGACCTCACAGCTGCTATTTTTAAAAATGGGTTTTAGAGTTCATGACCAGAGTTTTTTTATTATTATTATTTACTTGTGGTCTTATTTAATATTTTCAAGACATTTATCTGTTTATTTTTTACATTTAATTACTGTTATCTTTGAGATGCACAGCACTTTGGTCAACGCATGTAGTTCTTAAATATGCTTGTGAACAAATTACCTTGAGTGAATATGAGCACGGGCAAGTACTTTGTATTTGTAAAATTCATCAGCGGTGTGATTATTCCTGCTTTTTTTGGTTTGTTGTGGGTAAATTAAAAAAGAACACTGACTGATAAGTTGTTATCAGATTTTATGTTATTCATTTATATTATATCTAAGTTATTTATTTACTTTTTAGTTTTTAATATTGATGTAACTCTCTCAAAAATCGGTCTGTGTCAAGTATGCCCTGTCCACTACAATTAAAGCTTAATGACAGAAGCCCCTTGGGGTTGGGTATTATGAGCTCTGAAATGGCAAATGAGCCCATATCTGCACAAACTGGGGGCACATTTAATAGTGTGCTTTTTTCTCAATCCACTCAGCTATGAAAGGTGATTCCCTCGGGTCAGCATACAAGTAGAATCTTTGCAGTATGACAGGAGGTAGCAAAGCTTTTCAAAAGACAGAAATGGACCATTGAAAGTCACAGGAGGCTTTTGTCTGAACAGACAAACAAAACATTCTTAAACCAAAACCAAAAGTCGGAGAGCTTCATCCCTCAAGACTTTTAAATGTAATCAGAAAGCAAGTGGAACCTGATATATCTACACATAGATATATGGTAATTAGTGTTAAATAACATATGAAATATTCTAATCAAAAAACAAATGTAAGTTTGTGTTTCACATATATTTTTAAACCAGTACTATAATATATGCATATACAAGATAATTAGTATGAGACATGCATTCCCCTGGATGTGATGTAAGCAATCACTGGTCTGCACTAGAATTGTACAAGTACTCTGTTGATAGAGGAAAAGCTCTCCATTTATGGATGATTGCAGCCTGCGGCTGTGCAGACATGATTGGGTGTGGCTGCTTCTGATGAACAAGTCAACCCTGACCAAGGAAGTCTCTGGATGTGCTCTACAACTCTGGCAGTGGGCACTGTCCTGCTGACAGAGCTGAAGGGAAAGGTGCTGCCACAAGAATGGCACAATTACAGGTTGGAGGACCAAATAGTAGCTCTGTCCAGACCAATTTTTACCAAGAGCAATTAGATCAGAGATTGCGCTCTTATAAGTGTGAATGGCCGCAACAACAGATTTGACATGCATGTCAGCATCTAGCGTCCCAATAGCATTGCTTCAGTAAACTCCAGTCAGTCACGACACGATGGCATTGATGACACCAAAGTTGAGCACTTATTTTTTGCCATTTGAGATCCCTGTTCTGAGAATGCAGTAAACTGAACTAATTCTGAAGCGTACAAGTGAGTTTTTTCATGTTCTTCATGCACAAAACCCCCAAAACTGTCATACCCAACACTGCCATAATTAAACCAATCAATCAGAACCAAAAACGACTCCAAGTATTTTGATGTATTTAAAACAAAAATTAAAAAATGTATTAATTGACAGACAATCATTATTATAGAATTTTACAAACCAAAACTGGACCGCATGCATCTTGGGTAATGTAAGCAATTAGCAGAATTAACTGCAAAACTAAAATTTAAAAACTCTTCAAAAAGCAGCAACACATCCTGTCCAGTGTTTCTGATGGCCTAGATACATGCAATCAAGTTCATGTCTTTCTACTTAAACATCAAGTACTTTAAGACAAAAGACTTTTAAAATGGGGCAGCACAGCGGTTAGCACTGTTGCCTCACAGCAAGAAGGTCCTGAGTTCTTGGCTGGGTTCTTTCTGTGTGGAGTTTGCATGTTCCCCCCGTGTTTGCCAGGTACTATGGCTTCCTGCCACAGTCCAAAGACATGCAGTAAGTGTATTGCCCATGAATGTGATCGTGAGTGAGTGTGTGAACGGTTGTCTGTCTTTATGTGTTAACCTTGCGACAGACTGTCGACCTGACAGGGTGTACCCTGCCCCCCCGCCCAATCTCTGCCAACCACCCCAACCCCCCCCCACAGGGAATGGATAGATGGACTGATTTTTTGGCTTTGTGCTTTCATGTTTTGGACCACTGAAAAAAAATCATGAATCCAAAAGAAACCCAAAAATAATTAGCAACATGATCCTGAACATTTACTCAAGCAGCATTTCCTCTGCAGATGTTCAAAGTTACTCCGTTATCAGCTTTCTCCCATCTTCCTGCACAATCTTTGGCTCATACAATAACTTTGACTGCTATCCAACTATTCTGCCAGATGTCTGTTTGACCCGCTGAGTAAACTTCAAACCTTCAAAGCATATGGATGATGACACATCAAACAATGGCGTTGCTGTCAAAATATTTGCAGTGCCATGTTAAATAAATCATCTTTTAGCCTCTTTCCCCTTGCCTTGGCATTGTGTGAGTCACCTAATAGCCTGCGTAGAGGTGTAAGCTGATGCATTAGCTGGTGAATCATCAGATGGCATCACAGGACTGAAAGTAAAATATTCCAAAGTAAAAAAAAATGACACGAAATTTTTTATTTTAAAAACAGATGAAAATGAAGATTAAGCTATGTCGGCATGCTGCCAGATAAATTCTCTCAACTCAACTCAAAATTTCATCCGTACTTTTTAAATTGACAATCTCACCACGAAAAGGTCCAATTAAAAGTTTTTTGACACAGGGGAGTTTCGTGTACACTCTCATTCTTCTTTTCTATGTAATACAGCTGCTCATTAAAGAGGGAAAATAGCCTGGTTGTGAATATAAACCCACAGTAGTTATCAATTGGAACAAATATCCACTTAGCGTCTTATCTGCGTATGTGTGTGTGTGTCCTGCTGACCCTTTAAATGGATCTATTCATCCCAAAGAGGATGTGGCTTCTCCACAGACTTCATGCTGCTGTTGCCTCTAGCATACTAAACTCCTCTTCAATCCACCCCCCCCCCCCCCCTCCCCCCCCCCCCCCCCCCCCC
>VUQR01019842.1:23135-37307 GCA_015108515.1 Hemichromis elongatus
CCCCCCTTTCTTCTCACAACTCCCCCGCCCCTTTTTCCTCCACACCACCTCCTGTATTTGACTTTAATCTGTTCATCATCAGCACATCTCTCTCCCCAACCTTACACTGCTTATCTTTTCGTTTTTCCTCGCTCGTTTCGTGCTCCCCACTCTCATTTGTTCTGTCTGTTCCTTTGAAATCCCCTATTGGTCTATGGTGAATTATTAACCTGAGAGGCCTTTAGTCTTCCTTACACCTAACACAAAACACAAAGAGTCAAATGATATGATAAATCATATCCAGTTAGGATCGCAAACCAGTGTGGAAAGCCCAGAACTGTGCACACATTACAGGTAATGGCAGCAAACTATCCAAATATAGTGCAAAAATATACTGATTGGTATATCCTGCTAGGACTGGTTGGGACCCCCTTTTAGCTTAAGATGTCCTTTATGGCAATTCAACAAGGTGCTGGAAAGATTTCTCAGAGATTTTCGTCCATGTTGACATGATAGCATCACACAGTTGCTCCAGATTTGTCAGCTTGGATTGAGATGTGAAGGACATTTGGGTCCACTGACCTCACAGTCAAGTACAAGTTTTAAATGATTTGAGCTTTGTGCCGTGGTGCAATATACTGCTTGAAGAACCCAGATTATAGTATTTAAACAATGCTCAGTTGGTACAAAAAGGTGCAATGTCCCACACCATTAAACCACCCCCTCTATCATGAGCCTTTGATGCAAGGCAGGATGGACCCATGCTTTGATGCTTTTATGCAAAATCCAGACCATTTGAATGTTGAGACTTGTAAGACCAGGCTAATGATGATGATCCCTGTGAAGTGTTGCCTCTGTTTTCTGGAATATGAGTTGAATGGCACCCTGTGTGGATTTCTGATGCTGTAGCCTATCTGCTTTAAGGTTCAGCATGTTGTGCATTTAGAGATGTGGGTATTTGAATCATGGGTATTTGAATTACTGCTACCTTCTGATCAGCTTGAATCAGCTATTCCCCAGAGAACAGAGAACAGCTGGATACTGGATCCTCTTTAGACTATTCTCAGTAAATCCTAGAAATGGTTGTGTGAGAAAATTCCAGTAGATAAGCGGTTTCTGAAATATTCAGACCAGCCTGTCTGCAACCAACTACCATGCAACGTCTGAAGTCACATAAATCCCCTTTCTTCCCCATTCTGATATTGTTTGAACTTCACATGTCCCCATGCAATGAGTTACATCCATGTGATTAACGTATTAGAAGGTTGAAAAGCCGTACCTAATAAAGTGTCCTGGGAGGATAAACTATAGTATTGTTATTTTTGTCACATTTTGACTGTCATGGTACAGTCATTAGATATATGTCTTGGCCCATAAAAAGCGTAATTCAAATAGTCCCTTTTAGTCCTAGATTGTTGATATTTGAATAAATATATTTTCAACATTTATTGTGGAAATATAAAATCTATGTATACATTATAAAAGTCATTAGATTAATGAATTCTTTCTATCTTGCTGTGCTTAAATGTATCGTTCTTTTCTAATCATTTTCTTTTTAACTCATTTAAAACATTCTTATTTCAAATAACAGGAGGCATTAAAGTGCATTTAATTAAAACTGACATCGTTTCTGATGAGATTGTTAAATCACCACTGTGTAACTGTCATTGTTTTAAAATGTCTGATAAAAGATCTCATGATGTGTTGGGTATAAATTTAAAGGAGCTACAGTGTCTGCAGTAGGTGGTGGAAAGACAATGACACCACATGCAGCACAACAGAAATAGAATTAAGTAGGACGAGGTGACATTTCTATTCATATGTGAATTCTTTAGATCATTTTCCTCAGTGATACGGCAGCAAGTGCTCATGCCATTCATTCAAATTCCAAAAATATCCAAACCCCTTATTTGTAGTCCGCCAGTGCATGGCAACTAGTAATAATCCTTTTAACTAATCCAAATCAAATCTCTGACAATGCTAATCTGTTAGTCATGATGTTCCACCACAGCCATTCATCTGTGCACACTTCTAACTCTGGCATGCATAATTAAATTGTAATGGTAATTTTTTTGTATTGCTGGGCTTGGCAGCATCTTAACTATTCATGTGCTGGGGGTTCATACTTATACATAATGGGGTGGAATGTGGAGCGTTTGCATTATGTACAAGACAAGAATGACGTGAAAGAGGAAAATAGAAAATTACAGCATGCCATATTAAAGAAGTCATTACAACACATGAATAAAACAAATAATTTAATACATGCAGATATAGCATATAGAAGATTGGGATCCAACTCTATATTAACAGTACGTACACCCACTGGCCACCTGCCTACACATTCATTATTATTATCATTACTTTTATTATTATTATTGCTGGTTTGATTATTTTCAGAAGCTCTACTGGGTTTTTCCCACACAAACAACTCTAAGGTTTATTGACTGAAATTGTAATGTAATTTTATTATGCCACCATATTCCCAACTAAAAACTAGAGATTGCTTAACATATTTTGATTAAGTTCTATAAAGGTGACATACATTCGTCAGTTAAATTTTATTCAAGTATGTAGCTTTAATTTATTAATCATTGGTTGAGTCCAAAAATTGCGCTTTAGTAAATCCAACAAAATATATGCTAGTTTGCTGAGCATCAATCAAATACCTCAGAGCAACAACATGTTACCTTGTTATATCAACTATAATGTACTTGGTGTAAGAAGTGTGTAAGGAAGAAAATGTTACGAATATCAATCTTGTTGTTTCAGTTATTTAAATAACAAATATATTTGAGCTCTGGTGGATAGCATAAGCCTGAACAGCAGACAACACGTCTGTTCGTGTTGTTTGACATAAACAACATGAAAACATGGATCCATCTTGCCTTTTATCAAAGGTTCAGGATGCTACCGGTGGTAATGTTGTTGGGGATATTTTCTGAGCACACTCCGTAACCCTTAGTATCAAATGAAACTTATGCGCAAGTTCAATAAGGAAGATCTATGGTCTCACATCTGTCAGCTTCCCAGGTGTTGCCGGCTAAAGCTAAGCTTCACATCAGTTCTATTTTCCTATGCTGACAAGGTGATTGTGACATTAGTGCTTCAGTCCAATCATCTTTCTGCCGACCTTCTTTATTCCAATCAGCATTTAACCCACTTACTTTAAATCTCACTGCACATCTGTCATTCTCCCTTGCAGATGTCTTCGTGCAACCCACCTCCTCCCCATCACTGTCTCTCATTGGCTGGCTCCATTCAAGCATTCATCTTCATCTCCACCACCAGTGTCTAGACTCCAGGGGGTCTCATCCAGATCACCGCTGGGATTCTGTTCAGCCAAGGCAAACCAACGCACTCTGACCACCAAACACCTCTATCTAAATTCTGTACATCGATAAATCATGCTCAGTTCCTTCTAATGAGCTCTCCTTATTGCACTGACCGTTGTTGAAACGCCACAGCCTACCTGAGTATTGTCACTGACAATGCCCACCGTTTCAAGTCATGAAATGGAAGGAAAATGGAGGAGTGCATACTGGTTTGGACCGAGAAGGAAAAGAAATCAGCTCTTGGGTTAATGGTAAACATAATCATTTCTAGGACTAAATATTTAAATGTTGACTCTCAGGGATTAACAGTGAATTGGTTGGGATAACTCTATCCACTTTCACATAAATTATAGTGGGCTGTTTGCTTGATGCCAGTGATTACTCTCATTTCTGATTAGTGGGCTAATTAATGAAACTCAAGGCAATAGCAACCGGCTCTAACATCAGCATAAAGACTTTATAAGCATCAGCTCTGTAGACTAATAAGGTCAGTTAATTTCCTGGTATCATCAGCTGTCAATTGTTCTAAATTTTCTTACATCGTTAGAGACTAATTTAATGTTCAATGATAAAAAAAAAAGAAGAAAAACAAAAATTGGTGGCACTACTTCTCTGAATTGATACAACCAAACTGTACTGGATCAATCTGCATAGCCCTACACATACATTATATCAACTGCTCTCTGACCTTGCTCCTCTAATTAAATGTCTTGGGTCTTCTGTGGTACTGCTTCTCAGGCTTATAATTATTTCATATTATAGACTAACAAGTAGAAATATTGATAAATCCTTTTCTGTTCAGTCGGTGCAATTTTCCCACAAGCATTTGCTTTATGAATCGTTTCAAGGCACTAATCAGTTGTTACACTGGGAGATTTCCATTGCTAAGCGGCTGAAACAGCAACCTCTGCACTGCTAATTAATATATGCACAAAGCACTGTGAATGAATGATCTTTTAAGGCACTGATAGTCCCTTGTTTAATATGCTGAGATCCACCTACTTAGATGCATTAAAAACTAACCTAGCAGAGTGGCGAATATGACAAAAAGTCAGCCCACACACTGTATTCATCCTCTCTCACTGTAACAGCACGAGAGCTCAGGGGATTCAGCATCGTGATGTGCCGTGATTGATCTGAACACAAGTTTTGATTTTTCAAAGTGCTGTTTCTTTCCTGCTGGTGTTCTGGCAGCCTCTTTAATACCATTCTAATCAAAAAAAGAGATCAGGGCATATATGCGGGAGATTCTTTTTTTTTTTATCTGCAGGACTTTAAGGCTTATTTTACAGTTTTATGCATGTAACATTTATTCTGTCATAAAATTGTGTGTACTGCGTATCTCCATGTCAAAGACCTTCTAACATAGTTGACATTTATTTAAGTGTTCAGTGTTAAACCCCAGCATTATCAAACCCCCAATAATTGGCATAAAATACATCACTTAAATACCAAATTTATATCTAAAATTCTCAAAACAAGTATTTTTCTACCAGAGGTAGCCGGTAGATATTGAAGATCCTGCACAATAACAACAACAGGAGCAATGGCAGTGGCAACTGCAGGTGAAGCAACACACCCACTTCGCACTACGGCAAAGTGAACACCTAGTTTTGATGCTCAAGGACCAACACATCCTCACCCCCAAAGCGTAACAATTTACGCTTGGTGACAAATCTTTGGTATGTTAAGAATTCGGAAAATGAACTCGTAACATACTGGGAGCATCAAACTATTGGATTTCATCCATAACCCGGTGCGTATCAGGTAGGTCAACTTTCACGTTCCTCAGGAACGTATCGGGACGTGACAAATCGTCGGTATATTAAGCTTTCAGAATGAGAACGGTCTCTCAAGGACACGCGAGGCATAAGTTAGAGAGAGCCAGAAGCTGAATGAAAAACACATCAACACATCAAAAGTCCTAAAGAGAGACATCCTGATCTTGACAAATAATTCAGGGTGAGCAAGTATCTGTTTTTAACTTCATATTAACATCATCAAAATATCCTTGACAGCTGAATCTGACACTTTCACAAGGGACATGTTGATGTGAAACAGCATGTAAACACAGATGTTACCAATCACATTAATTGAAGGCCTGTGCCTAAACAAAACAGAACATTAACTAATGTCATTAGTAGCATCTGTGTACCTACTTATTGGTGTCAAAATGGTACGCAAAAGTGAAAAGGCTTAGCTTAACAGCTGAGTGCTGCTTATGATGTTAGTAAGGTACCGTGATGACCTGTCCAGCATGATAAAGTATAACAGGAGCACGCGTGCCTTGCTAATAGTTTCTTATTAAATTAGCCTGATTAGATCTTTGAAAAAAAAAATTAACTGGTATCAGAATTATTCCTTTTCTTTTGTATTTTGACCATTTAAATGGATCATAGGCTTATTTTAATGCAATCATTTGCTAACTATAACATTTGTTTATAAAGTTTTGCACACATTGAAATTTTGGTCTTTCTGTACAAAATTTTATCCCTTTAAATCAAAAAGTTACCGAGTCATTAAAAACAAGGGTAAACTTAATCATAGCCCATTTCACAGCTATCTATGCATCAATTCAAGAAATTGTGATACATCAAACTACTCTACGCAAAAACTTTTAATTTATTTACATTCATTCTGTTCATGTGTGAAATATGTGTGCATGAAGCAAAAGAAATATACTTTAACAGTTCAGTCACATGACTGGGCATACGGCGAATCATCACCTACACATGTGATTTGATGCATATTGTGGTTGTTGTTAACCACAACAACAGAAATCAATCTTCTCCCACTACCCACTCAGTTTAATGAGAGCTTTTGCAGATGCTGGAGGTATTATCAGATGCTGGCGGAAAAAGGGAAACAGAACAGACATGTCTATGAAAGGAGAAAACAAATTAATTGCACATTTAATTTAAACTCTAAACAGATTTTAGCGATTGATGACTGAAAATTTTGGCTTGAATTTTTCAGAGCTTCATAACTAATTGCTTACATGGCTCTTAGTTTCCTGGTGTTTGCCTTCATCTCAGATTAGTGGTCTAATTAATGAAGTCAAAAATGGCCAGGATCAACATCAACTCAAAAACCTCTTATTATATTATCACCAACTATACTAATTAAGACAGCTAAACGTCACATCATTTAGTTTTATAGTAATAAAATATACTGCTGGGAAACTGTGGGTCCTTGGATTCATGCAAATGTACCACTCATCAAAAAATGAACTGATAACACTTTTATCTATCAGCATCTAACACACAGGACATTTAATAACCTCAAAGCTAACCTTTCAGATCTCTGCATCTGTGATTCACTCCAATCAAACCCGTTTGTTGAATCTTTGCACTTTAGGATACACAGCCAGAGAAATCTGCAGGCACCCAAACATACACACTGTTCTCGGTACTGTGGGATAGTCATTACTCAATGATGAAATACTGGTCCCTTTATTATTCTCTGTGACCAATCAGAGAAGCAATTTGCATGTAAAATCCCTATAATCTCTCCCTTCCATCCACTGTTAGTGGACACACATATGCACAAGAACAAGCATTACAGCTGTGAACATAGTCACACATTTACAAATGTTTAAGGAAGAACACTCAGGCATAGACTAAGGAAGACGTCTCACAACAGAACACATAAATCATTAGTAATGAGTTTAGCTGGCCTACATTTCCCTCTCTAGGACCATTAATACTCAGTGGGCTCAAAGGGAAACTATATTTTCAACAGAAATAATAGCTTCTCCACTTTTCATGGTGAAGGTGTACAAGAAAGCTTTGTGTTTTAGGGTGGCCTTGAGAAAGAAAAAACAAAGGGCAAACTAAAATAATAATAATAACAGCAGAGAAAAAACAATAAAAAGACAGCAACAACTAAGAAATGCATTAAAACCAAAAACAAATACAGGAAAAATGTAAAAACACAAAAATTGGATAATCTGAATATATGATTAAATATATAAGGATATATTATCTTGGTCCCGCCAGTCACAAATTCTTTATAAAAAAAACAAAAAAGAAAGACTGTCCTATGACAATACACAGCAATACATTTGGTTTCTATTCAATTCAATTCAATTTTATTTATATAGCGCCAGATCACAACAACAGTTGCCTCAAGGCGCTTTATATTGTACAGTAGTACATACAGAGAAAACCCAACAATCATATGATTCTTCTGGTAAAAGTCAATTTTCTCAGCTCCTGTTTGCTATCTTATTTTTCTACTTCAAACCTTCATGAATTAAGAGCATCACATACTTGAACATGACCACGAAATGGCAACTGAAACAAAGTCTGTTTGTTAAAAAAAAAACAAAAAAAACTCTCAGCTCAGTTCCAAGTCACTGACGATAGGCAAGCTCCAATGCTGAACACTTCATAGTAAAGGTTGCTGAGGGCTCAGTGGTGATGAATACCTACCGATGATTGTACATGGAGAGGAAAAAGCATGAAATGATGACAGGTTGTTTGGAAATGTGGCTGAAAAGGTCTGACCAACAACTTACCTTATTTACTTTAAGACTTGCTCAGTAAAGTACTAAAATGAGGTGACCACAAACTGTGTAAGAACTTGTTCAGATGACGGGCCAAACAAACGTTGACAAAGCAAAGTGGCCACAAAGCAAGTTAAACCGATCTTAGCTTTGCAGCAAGCCTTTGAAAAAAGTCCAGTGTAATCAAAGAGTGATGCTGGCTAACATATGATAAAACAAAATATACAAGACAGATGCTTATACATCAAGAGTCTGCAATGACTACTAGTAATTGACTGTCAGCTACAAAGCAATGAGCCAACCACAACACAAAGAAATTCTGCCAGACACTTGGTCGATAACATTGTTAATGCTGTTGAAAACTGTTTTTTACAGAAACCTTAATCTTCTTCTAAATCAGTTCAAGTAGTTTATTCAAACCAAGCTGTAACAGAAAACTAAAAACGATATTTAAAAAGAAAAAAAGCTTTTCTGCTGACTGGCTGATTGGTGTAACGCCTTGAAGGCAAACTACCACTCTCACTAGCAAAGGCTAATAAAAATTTACCTCAAATTAAGCATCTTGAGGCAACTGTTGTGGCGATATATAAATAAAACTGAATTGAATTGAAATCCATTCAAAAGATTCCTACTTAATGCTACAGTCACACTATGAGGCAGGTCTATTAGGGGAACAGGTCTACTTTGAAAAAACTTTAACGCACCACAAGAGCAATATATAAGTATATAAGAGTTGACTGGTTGAAGTTGGCAATGGCATCCAATTTGTTTGCGATAAACTGTCACAAATCACAAATCTGTTGTCATCAATATACACAGAAATTCATTTTATACAGAAATTTATAGTCGGAACCTCAGTGATTTGAGACAGAGATTCATACATTCCTGCACAAATAGTACCAGAAAAATGGCACAGACTCTCAGCAACAACCAGAATACCAACAGTGTGCCACCAACTTGGTCAAGTGCCCCATTGCAAAGAAAAAACATTACAGGTGAATTGCACTGACTCAGATTGTTGGCACAAATTAAATGGCAACTATTTGCAAACCTTCGCCAACCCATCTGAGAGTGACTGCAGTACGAGTTTAACTTGCTATCAAAAATGGTTGCCCAGACGTTGGAGGTTTTGCACATTTAACCTCTGGGTGACCAGTTGGGCACTACAACTATTTGCAAAAGGTCTCTGAATGTTTAAAAAAAATAATGAATTAATTAATCAAATTAGCTTGCAACCACTAATTTCTCCTAGTTGGAAGGAGGCTGCTATATTTATTTTTTTAAAACATTATCTATTGGGCATTGTTGCCCTTACTTTACAGGGCAGTGAAGGTTTTTCAGAAGGGAAGGTAGATCTGTTTTCTATTCTTTATGTTAAATACTGTTTTGTTTTATTTACTTGTTCCCTTAATAATTTGGTTTCTTCTGCCAGAACAATATTACCACTATTTTCCTTTTTATCTCATCTTCTTCATTCTTTTATTTTGCTGTTTTTGTAGACATGTGAGTGACAGAAACAATCCAACATCTGAGGGAGAAAAGCAAAACGAGGCAGGTGAGAAAGAAATAACTGAGTGAGATATTGAGAGAGAGAAGGTGAGCAGTGTGCTTGAGTGTGCTTGAGTGTGTTTGTGTGTTTGCGATTGTGTGTGACAGAGAATAACCGACCGTGTTTTACCAGATGACAGCAGTGTAGAGGCAGCGTGTTTTGTCATTTATCACTTGGAGAGCTCGCTTGTTAGAGCACACATACCTTAATAGTCATTCTGAACTGGGAGAACTGAGATGAGAGGAGGCATTTCATTACCACGTCAACACTACAAACACATTCAGCATACAGTATAATGTGAGAGCACAAAAAGAGACGTGCAGCGGTAACAGCGCATTTAGTATGAACACACACAGAAGCACAACACATCCGCCTGTTGACAAGCACACTTTACTGAAAAATAATCTGCGGCTTTTAACTGCACAATCGATTTTCCGTGCGTTCTCATTGGTGTAAAATAATTTCGTATTTTGTTTCTTTGAATTAATTTATCCAACTTGATTTATAAAGCACAGTTAAAACAACAGAGCTGACTCAATTCTATAGATAAAAAAAAGTGGGTTACATTTTAAATTACAAGATACTCTCACATGACCATGCACGTCGATAAAATTATCTTAACGGATTACAAAAGTACAAAAAGCCTGAATACCTACAAGTCTCACTCTGGGTTGAAAGACAAGATTAGTTTTAAGGCAAAGTTTACAAATGTGCAAAGTGGAACCGGAAACCTTGGAGGGACATAACCAAGATATGGTCTTGTCAACCCATTAAGGGATTTAACATCAGATTAGATTAAATCAGATTAAATATAAAAATGATAAAGCTTATATCTGGACCTACAGTCACTGGTCACGGCGGTGGAATGGAAACCAGTGTCAACCACAGGTGTTATTTGTGCAGTCTAGAATCTCTCATCATAAAAGCATTTATTATCGTTTAGCTATTCATTCCTGTCAATAGACACTTACCTGAAACCAGCAGTTCAAGCACGAGGTCACTAATCCAACGGTGTATTTCTCTCGCTACACATCACGTTTCCTGGTCCTATTCATGTAGGTAAAGCACCAATTGTGATTCTGCCCTCTGTTAATTAAAACGATCTTTGCAGGTGATGAGCCAGCTGAGACAGCCAAGCTCTTATTGTTACACCTTTGAAAACAGGCAAGTCGCAGCTTCCATTTTACTGTGTAAAAGCTAAAAAACGAGCTAATGTTTTAAATAAGAAAAACAGGACAGTGACAGAAAAATAATGACTGGAATATAGGGAGGTCAAAAATAAATACGGAGTTAGACTGATGAAGAGACAGAACTGGCTAGTGAAAAATAAATTATGCATCCACATGCGGATAAAACACACACACACACACACAGCACAACGGTCCTGTGGAAAGAAGTGAATGGCACCGAGGAACGGAAGCAGGGCCATTTTAATGAAGTTATGGCAGTCATTATGTTGTCAAGAGCCCTTTGCCTCCACAGCCACGGCTGCGTTAGCTTCCTGGCTGTGTGGGAGTGCATAGCAATATGTTTCTGAAGGGACCAGCCTTGTTTATTGGCTTGATTGAAACCACTGAGGAAAACAGGCAGTTTTCCTTTCTCACTCGACTGATGTTATTTCCTTCCCTAATGAACACAGCGATAGGCGAGGAAACACAAGACAACCTCGAGGTTGTTCTCTAATCTTATTTTCAGGGTTTAAAAGGTTCAACGGTTTAAGTAAACACAAAGTCGCATGAAAATGCGGTTGGCATTAACTACTTCCTGGCAGTGAGAGGTAGCACAATGTAATTAGACTTGGAAAACCCAAATGAGTACACAAAGAAGAGTAAACATTTTTAAAGAGTTTGAGCATAAATTTATTGAACTTTGTTTGCAGAGGTTGTTTTAAATGTGTCAAAAACCCTTTAACATAAAAAAAAAAAATTTTTTAAAAACTCACCAAGGTTTCTCAGTGTGTTTTTGATGATCAAAGCTTAACACCTGGTTTGGTGGAATTTAAATTCCAGCAAATTTTCCAGTTTAATTTGTCACCTGTTGCACTCTGGTGCGGATCAGACAACTAAATAAATGCTGCTTAAAAATGGGTTTCAATCGTATTAACCTCTCTGTTGTTGAGACAGCAAAGCGGACCAGACAGAGGGCCGTCTGTTCTGTGAGAAACCTCTCTTGTATGTAAAACAGCTTATAATGCATAGTTAAAAAAAAAAAAATCGATGGTAACATTTATATATGTTTGATCCAAAACATGTAATACTAGCACTTTTATATGAAAGGACTGAGACATTCATAAAATACTGAATAGAAATTAAAATCTTTCATGAAAGAGCCAATCAGCAGCCAAACCTTGAAACTTATGACCTAATCAGTTGCACTGATACATGCACACTGACAAAGTTCAATTTAATATGTTTTAAAGACATTTCTACTTCTTATTATACTGAAGATGAAGGCAGGTGTACTTTTTTTCCTTGGCTTATTGTTTCCATAAAGGGCGAGAGTGTCACCGTAGAATGAGCCCGAATGAAGCTTTTATGTCCTGAAATTGTGCACGTCTACAGTAGTAGCATAACTTATGTCTTTTTAACCCATATCTCTTTGGCATATATTTGGATGTAAGAGTTACGTCCCTGTGACCACTGACATTACAGATATGGCTTGCCCAAAGCTGTTAACAAGATGGATGCAGGGTTGGAAGGCTTACTTTTAGAAGGACTCATATATCTGAACTCTTCACCCTATTACCAGATGTGATCTGCATTTTGAAAGAATCCTGCTGGAGGTTTCTTCCTGTTAAAAGGGAGTTTTACCTTCCCACTATCGCCAAGTGTTTTATCAAGGGGGTCATTTGATTGGTTGGGTTTCTTTCTAATATTGTAGGGTTTTTATCTTAAAGTGCCTTGAGGCAATTATTATTGTGATTTGGTGCTATATAAATAAAATTGAACAGAATTGTTATCACTAGATTTAAAACCTGTTCCATCTTTAACCAAATGAAACCATCTATCCTGACATGAGACTAAAGTAATTTATTATCTTTGAGAAAAATGCAATTTACAGAAAAAAAAATCAATACCAACAATGCCTTACAGCCCTTTCACACATCATCAACTTTCGCATTATTTTTGTTTCCGGTGTTTTCTTGTTGGCTATTTTTGATAGAATAACTTTTGAAAAAAAACACCCACACAGTAACAACTTTTCTTTTACAGGCGATTTAATTTTTTTAATAAAATCCACTGGGGGCTATAATAGCTTAATTAGTAGACACTAAACTCTGTATTATGAAGACTGGAATTGTTTCTCTGTGACACAGTGTCTTTTTTAAGATATTAATGATGGTAATGATGATGAATATGTTTCTTAGTGCTGATTTTCTAGCTCTGAGTCAGCCGAGTCTGAGCAAAACGAAAAAAAAAAAAGTCTTTTGAAACCCTCACCTCACTGAAAAAAGAGTTGTACTAAAAAGTTTTTTTTTTCTATAAGAATCTCTTGCTTTATAAAAATTCAACAAACAATCCCAAAGCAACAAATCATGTGACTCGTGTGACTCAAAAATACAATAAAAATGCAATAAAATTCTGCAGCTTTCAAGATCACCTTACCAAAGCAGGTGGTGCACAGGCTTCTGTGCAACCTGCTAGATCTAATGCTGATGAAACATACCAGAGAAAAAAACCCCAAAACCATGACAACCACAAGAAACAGTCTTAACCTCGAGGCAACTCTTGCTAGTCTTATAAAAATAAATCTAGAAATGTTCAGTGCAGCAATGTCATAACATTATCAATCACTTAATAAGTGAAAATGACACAGGGAAAAGCAAAGGAGCACCACATGGCTTAAAACGATTTATCCAATCGCCAGCATCCCAACAAAGGCCTTTACACACCAGATGTGTAAAATCTGTGCAAAAATTCCAAGTGTTAAAAATATTTTTCGGACTCACGTTTTTTTCTATTAATGCAGCTGTTCACACTGAACGCATATTAACACAGGATGAATTCACGACATTTATTTTTTCAGATTGTAGCAGAGAACAGTTAAAAAGTCCAACATGGAGGAACCTTTTATTGTTTTTGTGTCACGGAACTGCTCGGATATGGTCCCAGTTGTTCCAACAAGAGCTTAAACTGCCCCACTGACATTTTAAAATATGCACGAAAGCAATAATGACACACTTTCAACTCCTGGATGAAAAACATAAAATTATTCCTGCTGCAGCTTTCTCTTAAGAACAGGATGGATGCAGAATCTCTGTTTCTTCCTCTTTTGGTTTATGCTCGGCATACACTGCAATATTTTCAGTCGCGCGATTCAGCTCCTGCTCAAACTGTACGATTGACTCGCAGGGGTTAGAAGTTCGTAGGTCACGATGCAGGGTCCCACACTATACGGCCCGATGCTCTGCTGCGACCTGAGTGCTCACACTGTGCGTACACGCAAAACACAACACTGCCATGCTACTCCGTCTTTTTCGCCGAGGTTTATGTGTTTGCGCGTGCGCAGTGTGTGAAGCTACTGTGACACCCTCACGACCAAGCGATTGATGATCGGGAGCTGGTCGTGAGGTGTCAGTCGCTTGTCTTTACCCCACGTATACTACACAATGCACGACGCACAATGAAGGCCAAAATCGGGCCGATCACCAAAACGGTCGCACGACTCAAAAATCGTCTCAAAATGGGACAAAACTCGCACAGTGTATGCCCAGCATTAGTAAAATGAGAAACCAGCTTGTCAGAGATTTCTCTCGGGAGTAAGGAAAGACACAACAGCTGTTTAAGTTTTTACGTGATCAC
>VUQR01019843.1:0-11611 GCA_015108515.1 Hemichromis elongatus
GACACACAAAACGTAATCTAACATGATCCATACAATGACTCATTCTAAGGTAGTAAACCGTTTGTGTTTAATGTATAATTACCCCTCTGAAGGTTGACCACCGAGGTGCGCCGCCATCTGTCTCCTCTCTTTCCTTGTCTACTAACCCTAACCCTAACCTTCAACCACAATCCAGGCTCTCATTGGAACCTACAGGAAGCGTTTAGAGGCTGGAATTTCTGCAAAAGGTGGATCTACTAAATAATGATTTCATTTCTTTTTTTTCGTGGTGCCCAAATTTATGCACCTGCCTGATTTTGTTTAAACAATTATTGCACACTTTCTGTAAATCCACTAAACTTCATTTCACTTCTCAAATATCACTGTATGTCTCTCCTATATGATATATTTAACTGACATTTTTTATTGTAACAACCAACGGTTTATGCAGGGAAATAATGACTGTTAACAAGGTTGCCCAAACCTTTGCATCCCACTGTACGTCTTATTGTGGCATCTGACACCAGCCTCAGTCCGCTCCTTGCCACGCTTTTGCCAGTCACCCTAACCCAGTCCTTAAACCAACTTTTTGTGAGCGTATACACACATCTGTGGTCATCCCTGCTGCTCGTTCACATTTTCCTGCCACACTTTTTCCCTCCAGTCAACTTTCCATTATAATGGTTCAATACAGCACTCTGGAAACAGACAGCCTTTCCTGTAATGACCTTCTGTGGTCGATATATTCTAATAATTTGAGATTCCCTCACCATCAAAACTAAAACCCAAAAAGTCTAATCGTTTTCCACTTTTTGGAGAATTAATGTTTTTGAATTTAATCATCAATAATAAACTTTAATAAAGGAGTACATGTATATACTGACAGTATTCTGGTTAAAACTTTCACCAACAGTCACTTCAGAGAGATGAAGCTGTAATAAATTCGCCTCGTGGCTCACATGAGCTCACTGCTCTGATACCTTCCTATTCTTTATTGCTTTTCCACAGTCCTATACATATTGACCTGTTGGCACAGTATAGAGATTCTTTACCAGTGGCTGCTGGTGTTAACCATATTCTGACACAGCTTCCTGCCTGAAGCTCTCTGCTGAGTCCTATTTGCCCATTATTGACCCAGTCACGAGAGAGAGAGAGAGAGAGAGAGAGAGAGAGAGAGAGAGAGCCAGTTGGAGAGACAGACAGAGACGAGTACAAAGGAGCTTTCCTCTTTGCCGACTTTGTACCATTTAATAGTTTGTTGGAGCTCCACTAGCATGTTTTCATTGATGCTTCCCCACAAGCAGCCAAGCTCTTCTCTTCTTTTGCTGACTCCAGCTGACAACTAATCCAGGTAGGCTTTAGTATTTTTTTTTCTTACTATATGATTCTTTTTGTTTTTCTTTTTGCACCATGGGTTTATCTCGTTGCCTGAGCAGTACTGTTTCACTTTCTCAGCCTGTTGAGTCAGAGATGACATCTGTTTTTCCCATCCTTGGCTCCAGGCCTAACATATGTAAATTAAATCATCAACACCGTCAGTAATGTGGGAAGTTTGGTGATATGTGCTCTCTGAAACTAGAATTGTCACATGACTGGTGTGTGATCAGTGGCTCTTAAAACATTTCTGCTTTATTCACTCGAGAGTGAACTGGTGTGTTCTGAAGGGAAATCAAGTTCGAAGAACAGTCTTTGAAAACCTTTCTGAGAAGCTAATGACATGTGGAATCATTGCTACGGCACTAACGAGCTCCGCTTATCCAAATGACTCGTATCCTGTCTATAGGCGCAAATTTAACACACACTGGCTGATATTAGAAATCATACTTACAATGTTAATGAGCAAAGCAAGAATTCAACACCTGTTTATTTCTTCCTTACAATGTACCGATGTGTTACAAACTCTACACTGGAGTTGTGCCAGTGAAACCATACTACCTTTTTCCTTATTAATAGTAGTTAAACACTCGTCACTGAAGTGAAAAACTATCTCTTTTAGAATGATTTTTCCAGTTTCCTCAATTTTCTCCACTTAAATTATTCCACTGCAGTCAAAAGATCAACGCTCATTGAACCAAATTAACATTTGGCCTACAGAGACTTGGCAGAGCACGCTGTCCCGCCCGTGTGCACGCTTATGTACGAGTATGTTTCATGTTTCTATCAAGTGACACGGGGCGTTTGGAAACAGGGAGAGCCTATCGATCAGCTGGTGCGGGGGGGGAGTTGGGCCTGCAGCTCTCGCTCCATCTGCCCACTGGGTGTGAAGGACACTGATGTGACAGCGCTAATTACAGAGGCAGGAAGCCAAACAAACCAAACCAAACTTTCAAAGCAGCAACTCAAGCGGGCTCTGCCTGGCTAAACCCCAACCTCCACCCGCCACGTTACACCTCTCACCCCTCAGGGTGGATTGTATTTAAAGGATTCTAGGTGAAATGAGCTATTATCCACAAAGTCCCATTCAAAGAAACATTGCTGTAGAAATCAGATGTGCGTAAAACAAAAACATCTGTGACAAACAGTAAAGATGCATGATTACGCTCATAGTTAATGTTTTTAGTTTGTTTGTTTTTTGGTTATTCATTTGCGGCAAATTAACTGTCTTACTTTTTTTAATATGAAAAAACAAAACAGGAATCTAAATTTATGTAAATCTAAATTTATGTAAATCTAATTTGGAGTATTTGTGTTTGTCTCGTGAGGACAAGAAGTCTCGTTTAAGTCATGATGGAAGTCCGGGCACGTACTTGCTTGCTCTGAGTATCTTTTAAGTAAGAGGTCAAGAAAGAGTATTTAGTGTTACTCTTTGTTATAACTTTGAATAACAGATACATGTAAGTATGTGCAAGTATGTTACCAGTTAAAGCTTGAATAGGCAACATACTTGTGCCATCATTGGACATACAATCAATAATATTCTTTCACTGGATGGTGAGTTCAGCAGAGGATATGGACCTCTGGGCTGGGAATACTGAGTAAAACCAAACATCAGCACCAGCTTAGTTTTAGTGATGAAGAAGCATCTGTTGAACGGGGCTTTGATAGGAGGAAGGAGCTGTGGGAAGTTTTTACTTATCTATTTATTTATCATTAAAATTATTATTATTTCAACTTTAAATTGTAAGTAGGGCTGTCTTAATACAACATCAGCTCTCTGACATGTCTAGGTTCCTAGGATAGTAGATTTAAACACTAATAATATTTAATAATATTTTTTCAGTTCAGCTGTAAAAACGATATTAGATTTTATTATCAACCCGCTAAACTGAGATATTGATGCTGAAAGAGCCTTTGCTCCATTGAGCTTAAGGAAACTGAAGAATGGGGCAATGCTTTCACATTAAGGTCATATTCAGTTACATTGTAACGATGCAATATAAACACTGTGAAGATAAAAACTAATGATAAGCCCAAACTTTGATATGGAGCATATGCAGGGAAGCAGACAAAATAGGAAGTAGGGTGCCCACGAGCCCCTTTACTGCCTTTCTCACTATTGTGTCTTGTATTTATTTTTTTAGTTTACTTTTATTGCTTTTAATTTACATTCATCATTGTGTGTTTAAGTTATTTTTTTAATGTGCTAAAAAAAACATTGACAGTGAAGCTGAAAACTGCACATTATCTAATGAAGTCTAACACATTTGTCCCTACTTTTGTGAGCACATTTGTATCTTTAATGTTAACAAGTATTCTGTAATCACTGAATTTCATTCACAGCCTGCAGCTAGAGTACGTTAAATAATACCATCAATGTATAAAAGCAACCCCCCTCCCTCAACACCCACCAGCAGGCACAAGCTGCCTTTAAGCTCAGCTGGTGGCATCCGATGCCACGTGTGTTACCCTCTCATTTATTTTAATTATGCACTACTTTATCGACTTGGCCACCCTTTAATTATTTTGCCATTGATCCGCACAGTGACCCAATAAGCAGGTCAGTGAACAAGCCGCAGGCTTCCTTCTCAGATATAGAGCAATGCCCAACGTACACACGTGCCCATATGTACAGAGGGGACAGTGCCATCACAGGTACCATTAAATATGCACGCACTTTTACACTGTGCATTACACAGCTAACACACACAGTCTGCTTAGAGTGTCTTGTCACTCTCTTTTCCTCTTTAGCAGGATGGAGCATGGAGACCGAGGGATGGGAGTTTCTCACCTTCACTACGAGGATGAGGAGGGTGAGTGTGTGTGCAGCTGTGTGCTATCTATGTATTGGCTCTATCACACACTGGCCTAATGAGCTTATAAAAATGGGAAAGCCATTCTATCCATTTTACGTTACCATGACTGATCATGCAAACCTCTAATTTTCAGTTTGCTTGTAATTTCTTCTGAGAGCCTGTGTGGGTGACTGTTGTTAATGTGCTGCAAATGAGCAGTGTGTGTGTGTGTGTGTGTGTGTGTGTGTGTGTGTGTGTGTTGTGGGGGGCTTTGGGGAGTTGTATGCATGTATCTTCACGTTAAGCAGCAGCTCCGCTGGTTCTTTATCCAAACATCAATATTGGCTTGTATCTCCCTGTAGTTTAGTAATTCCATCTGGAGCTGTGTGTGCAATTAGTTTTAGAGCGCCATTTGAATTGCCAGCAGATGATCAAACTCACATCATCCAGGATTTTGTTTCAAAACGGAGGTTTTACAAGCCAAGCTATGAGACTGTGACTGTGAATAGGCCTAATATTCTTTATTACTCTGTCAACAGTGACAAATCGCAACATGTTGCAGTTGTTAATAACCACACGAGCTGCTAAACATCATTTATTATGTTCGTTTTAGTAGTTTAACATACACTCCTGAGAATGAGGGATTAATGAAAAATCTCATTAGGTAGTCTGCCAGTGTTGTTGGCTGTCACTCAACTAATTCAGAGCTGTTCATTTAGCATTCACTCAAACCGGCTGTGTTACAGAAATCTGTTCTAAATGTAACCTGATCTTAGAAAATGTTGCCAGAGTCTGTTTGTCTGGAACTCTGCAGTCTATGACCATTGAAGAACTGTACTTATTCATCCACAGATCATCAGTCCATCTACATTGGTGTGCCAGTAGCTCGAAGATATCGACGTAAACGTAGGCGAAGGCGTTCTAGTCGAGAGGGTAGCGACATGGACAGAGACAGACATTACAGCCACCACAGACACCAAGAGCATGAGCGGTACAGAGACATAGATATAGAGGAGGGACTCGTGGATTCAGCAGAGCAAAGTCTCCAAGACATCAACCGTACAAGTAAGTCAGTGGCGAGAGACATGGCGTGACACGTCACGTGTCTTATCTGCCAATCACCAGTCTCTGAACTGGAAAGGTGCTTTTGTCACACTGAAAGAGAACCCTACTGATGGAGCTTGAACTCCTCTGTTGAGGGTTGGCGTCATGTTAGATATTTATTGATCCTAGGTAGCTCTAACCAATCAATGAAAACAATGGTTTTCAACTTTATTAAATCCTGGGAAACAAGTCCGTTGGTGCCATTGTGACATACTTGAACCCTTTCATGCATAGCGGTCACTACAGTGGACCGCTATTCAAAGGCTGATTTCTTGTATTTGTGTCAGTGTTGTTGGTATCCTTGCACATAAACCACTACACTGGACACTGATGTGTCACTCCATAGCCTGCCACCCACTGGTCAGCCAGTTGTCTACCTAAGTGAACATGTAAAAAAAAAAAAAAAACTCTTTGAAAAGTACATGTTTAAAAAAGTAAAGTTCAAAAATCTGTTTTTTTTTTCCGTGCCTAAAAATAATTTAAAATATTTAAGAAAAAAATACAGATTGAGGTTGTCATAATTAACACAGGAAAGGGTTAAGGTCAGCTTTGCATTGAGGCAGCACATTTTCACATGACGTTTTTGGAGGTTTCCTTATGCTACAGTCCCACTGGGGAAAATAGGAATTAGAGATTGTAGTAAATAAATATAAATAAACTATTCATTTTTGAAATGAATGCTTCAAAGCTGAGACCAGGTCTGTGACAGTGTCAGCTGCCATCTACAAACTGACTTAAGGTCTCAAGGAGTCAATACAACAACAATAAGATGGAGTCAGTGTGTTATTAGTTTCAATTGAATGTCCTCCGGTTGACAATTACATGCAGTCCTTTTTTTTCTTTTGTTTTCATTTTTTTTTAAATCTTTTAATTTGACCCAGCCTTATAGGAGGAGCACTCCTAAAAAGCCCAAGTGCTCCTTGTCAGTGAAATAACAGCCTGCTCCTCCAGCTCCCTCTGAGCCTTTCATCATCAACAATTTCATGTACTCTTTCAGAAATTGCTTCAGTTATATTTCATATATATAACTCACTTTCTGCACATTGCTGCTTTTTATTTGAACATTTAAAAATAGCTTTTCATATTGCTTCCTCCCAGCATTTTTAACCACGAACAGTAGGAGTCTGAGACACAGCCTGAGAGTGGCTACCTTCCGTTTCGGGTTTGAGTAATAAGTAGTCTGGCAGAACTTTGTCCAGGAGAGTTGTCCAATCCGATAAATCAGTATGGTGCATTCAGTGGCAAAGCAGCAGAGGTGTTTTCTTTGCCTTGATTGTACGCTTACATTAATACAGCCGTCTGGTGGCATGTGGTGCCAGCTGGAGGACAACAACGTGGACAAAGACGAAATCATGAGAGAAAATAGTAATCCATTACTTGTAACAAAGTAAGTCGTACTCTGCATCAAACAACAAATGTTGGACGGTAGAATGCCTTCTTAGATTTTGCAGTATTGATTTCACAATCGCAGAAACAAAACTAGTGAAAGATATTTAAGTGAAATGTAGTAGTTGTCAATAGAAGCGTCGATAACATCGATCAATGGTAGAGTAAAAGACTGAGCTGGTGGATTTTAATTACAGTGTATAGGTTTGCAGCACTATTTACTGCTGGCACCTCATTATCCTAAGCCCAACGTAGAGTCCGTCTCCCTGCAGATGGAACGACGACACAATGGATTGGAAGCACAGCAGGGTTGTGAATGACTAACTGTAATCAGGTAGCACTGAGTAATCCCAGCTTCAACATGACCGTCATTACTGCCGGGACAGTAGATGAAAATAACAGAATGGTTGTGACAGTTAAAATATTTACAGTGAAAACTTTGGTTAAACTTTACAGCTCGAGATTTCAGTTTCAGTGTTTGATTCAGGTACTAAGGAAATGCATCATTGTAGCTGCAGCAGAAGAAAAAATTACTATATGGAAATGATTGTAATTAAGTATTAGCTGAAACAAGTATCTTTACTGGAAAACAAGTGATTTTTTTAAAAAAAAAAGTCTATATGGAGGCTTCCACTTTTGTAAATGATGCCATGTTTTTAATTAATGGTCATTTTGGTGTTAAGAAATCAGCAACACAAACTTTGTGTAGCAGATTTAATGAAGACAAAAACAAGTAAGATGCAATAAAAAAAACATTAAAATCGTTTTTCCTTACATCTACATGTTTTAGGTGAATTTTTTGGCAAGATCCTCGGGTCTTTTGAAGCGAATATAAAATTCTAATAATGTCGAAACCATCCTTTCCTTCCATCAAGTGTCCCCAGCGGCAGAGCGGCTACGTTACATCCTAAGTGAAGATGATGACACGCCCACACCAACGCTCTTCACTGAGATGGACACTCTACAGAGAGAAGGAGACGAGCTAGAGTGGAAGGAGTCTGCCAGGTGGATGACACTCAAACACACAACAGAGTGGAAATATAGATAGAAAACAAATTATGTGCTTTTCCTGTTTGGCTGGTTTAGAATGTCCTCTTAAAAAAAAAAGACACTGAATGTAAACTTAAAAGGACAATTTTCCAGCTGCATGGGTTATAGCTTGTTTAAAGTGTATTCAGAACTATAATTTTGTTGGGATGGAATTTCAGAGGAGTGCCATTTCAAAATTAGAAAAGCAAAAATGGAAAAGAAAATATATTGAAATCGTGATTGAATTTACCTTCTTGAAGACGGCTCTCTTGGTTCGCCTAAAATTGCCATTCTTGTTCATGGAGGTGGTTCAAATTGCATAATGTGCATCCTAAACTGTGCTAGCTAAGGTCTCAGGTAAGTCATCAGTAAAGTAGAGCGTGATTGGGCCCGTGCACCTTTATGCAAGACCAGGCTCTTACAGGTTTTATTGCAGGAGGTGAGTGCTTTCTCAATAATAGGTTTGTATTAGACAAAGGAGTTTATCACTTCCACTGTCCACCATCTGTTGTTAGAACATGTGGTGAATGGGTCTGTGTATCATAGTTTGAGCACACTATAGAAAATAAAAACTATTCACATATTGCCTTTTAGTTTCCAGTCAACCACGTAGTTACTGGAATCATATAGATTCTATGTATGCTTGATTAGGTCATGACGAATAACAATGAATATATGGGAATGTTTATGATATGACAACTTATTTTTTATGTTACTGCAATGTCACTGCAATTTTATGGCAGCGGCGTTCAACAAAAAAGTCAAAATCTTAAAATCTTTGCATTGCAAATCTTGCACAAAAGTCACACACCAAATTTAAATTTGCTGTAGTGAACATATGTTAGAGAAGAGATGGTCCAGTTCAGTGGCTACAAACAGCAAAAATGCAGCAGTCGGGCATGGCTCCAAGATTCCTGTTAGTCTGGAACACAGTGTGAAACATGGATTTGGCTACGGTGACATCATCTGTTGATTTCTGATGTCCCATTTTACCCTCCTAGGACCAGGCGTCCACATATGTGGACATCACATTTTGGGTTGTCTAGACTAAAACACTAAATTGTGCTCTACAAGGAGCTGATATCCACTTACGAGGACATTACACTGCCACTGTTCTATCGAAATTTTAAACAAATATATTCATATGTGCATCTCATTGTTCTCAGAAACAAAAATTTAGGTAAAAAATAAATAAATCTGGTAATTCTTTGTTTTTACATTCATCGGGTCCCCATATGCCCAAATATCAAAGAGAAATTAAAAATGCACGCCATGGAAGAGTTCGGGTCTTAGGAGGTTAAAGAAAGAAAAAGGAACTTTGTGATGAGGAGAATCTGATGGTGAAACCGATGAGCATACCCTAAATAGTTATCCTTTTTTTAAAAAAATGGGAATGTTATGCACTAATTACAATATTCATCAGGCCATCTTGCTGTATTTGCATTCTGCTTAGTGTCACCTTTTATTAGAATTTCAACTTGTCAAAATTACATTGTAGCGTCACTAAAATCAAACTGATATCTATAATTGGTAGGGATGCTCTAGTTATTAAGTGTTAAAAAAGATTTCAATATTAGGCTAGCGTATCTGAAAACAGTATGTTAATCAGAGAGACGTATAAATATGGTAACACATCAAAAAACAATGTGCTAATACAGGCAGTAAACTATTGTTATCAAGGACACATGAGCCCTTGTGCTGAGGGGTACGGTGTGAGTTGCTAATAGCTCAGCCTCATACTGTTCCATGAATGTATAGCCCAGGCAATAACAGGAAGACAAGTACAGGCTTGGCCCTAGGATAGTGATGTTACTCAGTACTGATTAGTACTTAGTACTGCTCTGAGAGACTCCTGCTAAGCAGTGGCCCTGTTGAGTTGTTGCATTATTATTTTTTTGGATGGTGGAGAGCAAACGCTGGAAAAACAACCAGAGTAATGTCATTTGTAATTTGCCACAGGTTGGATTTGAACACGGGTCTCTGCATTAACCATTAACCAGCCCCCCCCAGACATTTTAGGTAAATTGTATTTCCTCATCTATTCTTTGTCTCTGCATGTTCTCGCTGCCTTTAGGTGGGTGAAGTTCGAGGAAAAGGTAGAGGAGGGAGGGGAGAGGTGGAGTAAACCCCATGTGTCCACACTGTCCCTGCACAGTCTTTTTGAGCTCAGGACATGTCTGCAGACAGGAACAGTGCTGCTGGATCTGGACGGCTACTCTCTGCCTCAAATAGTTGGTGAGATATTCACATTTATACCTGCACTTCTTTAGGTGTGAATAAGCAGTCAGAATTCACCACTGCTTTCAATAAGTGCACTGCAAGCCTAGCAGCTCTTCAGCTAGTTGTTATTTCTATGTTTTTTGAAGGGTTTTTGCAATTTATTTTATATTTACAACCATTGTTAGCTAAAAATTATGTTAGCTAAAAATTATGTTAGCTAAATGAAGTGCACTCCATCCATTTTTCTGCATAAGTAATACAATAAAAGATACTAATAATACATGAATTATAGAAGTATATCAAAGTATCAGTATATCATTTTAGTAAGTTATGAGACAGCTGTACTTTATAAAATGAAACATTGTTTGAGTCTGTTTGATAAACAAACTGATTGGTGATTCATTTTAACACCTATGACTGGAGTTTCTCTGCTATGACATTTTTATATGAGCAGGTTCCTTAGTTGAAACCTGGAAATCAGAAAAAAAGCATTATAAATATATGACATGTACTACTGAGTTTGCACATGTTCAACTATTTAATCTTTTGAAATTATATTTTTTACATAATTTATAGTCGTTAACCTTCTACAAACCGCTTTTTTTGAGGTTTTGCAGTCACACAACCACTCGTTATATAGAAAAAGTATTTATTTATTTATAAAGGTTGTTGTCAGTTATTGTAAGATCACATGCTAAAGCCCAGACACACAGGTTTAGACACTGGTCAGAGACTGACAACCTCTATTAACTATTATTCAAGCATAAACTAGGTTTTATTTGCTTAATACATAATCTTTCTGTTGTGTCACTGTACCATTAGCTACAGTTGTAAACGGCCTTAGCATTTCCCCTTGCTTTATGAATAACCCTGACCCACAGTCTTTCTCATCTTTCCCTTTGGCGTATCCAAAAGCTGAAAGTGTAGCTACAAATGCATTAGGGTGGAGTCGATAAAGTATAAAAAATACAGTTTAAAAAGAAGACAAAATCAATAAGTAAATGTAGTGTTTCCCAGTTCTCAGTAAAATCAATGCTCAGTAAACTGCAGGAACATTTTCTAGCACATATCAGATCTTATTATAGTTCCTTAGTTTTCCACTAGCTGGTCAAACGATTGATGAGATTGTTTTAAGAGTGGTTCTCCAATATTTAAACAGGTCACAGTTTTCTCAGTAGTAGTTAGCTGTAGATGGTTATTGATATTTTGAACAATTTTGTAAAGTATAGATGATTTCTCACTTGGTATTTGGTACCTTTATTCTTGAACATGGCTAAACTTAGATACGTATTCTCCAGGAATAGTTCACCAGGCTTCTTGAAGGAGACTTGTCCCGGAAAAAGACCGACGAGGATCAAAAACTGCTCAGGAACACGGCTCATCTTTAACCCTTTATTTTCAAAACATTGAGTATAAAATATTGTATAATAATAATAATAATAATACTCCTATTAATATTAACCAAAGCGCTTTGGGAGAGGAGTCCTGCTCACAGCAGCCCCCTGAACTCCTCTGCCTTTGTTTCAAACATACACATCCTATACCACTGTAGCCCCCCTCCTTGTCCAGCTTCGGGGGATGTCTCCTCCTGGAGCTGTTTACACTTTCACTCTCACTCCTTGAGCAGGCCTCCCTTCTCCCAAACAGCAGATAGGGAGTTCTCCTGTTTCTTTGTCTACAAAAGAACATCATGGTACAGCACAACATATATATGACATCTG
>VUQR01019844.1:0-11242 GCA_015108515.1 Hemichromis elongatus
CCAATCACCTGATACACACAGACAAAACCACGTTTACGCACAGATCAGAGTTACAAGTGGACAATGAGTTTTGAGACTCATTTCATGTCTCAAGATTCGTGCTTGCAAGGCTGGTAGAATGCTGGGTCATCAGAGTGTTCTCCGACATTAGCTCCAACTAACAGATAAAGCTTCTGCTAAATGAAAAACTATGTATCCAAGAAGCAGACACACAAAACATAATCTAAAATGATCCACAAAAATCACTCATTCTAAGGTAGTAAACAGTTTGTGTTTAATTTATAATTACTTCTGAAGGTTGACCACCGAGGTGCGCCGCCATCGGTCTTTTTTCCTCTCTGCTAGCCTTGTCTCCTGTCTGTATTTTTCCAGCAAAACAACCTGTGCGCCTATTATAATTATCAAATGGATCATTTTAGATTACATTTTGTGTGTCTGCTTGTTGGATACATAGTCTTTCATAATGACCCAGCATTCTACCAGCCTTTAAACGCCTCGTGCACGCACGAATCTTGAGACGTGAAATTAGTCTCAAAACTCCTTGTCCACTTGTAACTCTGATCTGTGTGTAAACGTGGTTTTGTCTGTGTGTATCAGGTGATTGGTGCATGCGTGTTTAACTATTTGTCCGCATGAGAATTTGTACTTAGTTGTGAGGTGTTGTACATTTACAAATCATGTTTTACGCACACGAATCTGAAGTTACGGATGAAATGTAGTTTACGCACGCACAAATCTTTTGAGACTATTTTCACTCCATAATTCAAACTTATCCTCCGCCCTGTCACGTGATGTTAATCAAACTTACCGGGACGCTGAAACTCATCTTCTTTTCATCCAAAGCATTCAGTAATGCAGCACTTCCTCAGCCCCTGCTTTTGTGGTTTGCATATTGGGGGAAGCCAAACTGGGAGACCATCAGGTTGGAGAAGGAAAGAGGCATGAAGCCATAGATCTGTGTTAACCTGTTCAGGCAGTAGGACCTCTGGAGAAGGTGTTCGGGACGATGCCACATCCCCTGGTATCCACTGCTGGCCTCCTTTTCCAGGTTGCGGAGGTCCACGGGTTTGATAAAGACCCCGGAAGGTCTGTTCGTTTTGCCCAACTTTGATTGTTTGCTTAAATACAGAGCTACGGCAAAGTTCATGGCAATATCGTCACAGTTCTGCGTTTCATCCACTAAAGCATGCACTGCTTGAGGCTGGTCCTGAAAGAGCTGCAAGTAGCGGTGGTGGAAGAAGGCAGCACCAATTAACACCATGGAGTATCTGCAAGGAGATGGAAGCTTACCGGGGTACACTGCTGCTTACATAATGCAGGTTGAAAGAAAAACGGCTGCTGTTTAGATGTGACTAAGAATCTATATTTATTACTCATCAAGGAAAGAAGACTTTGGAGTCTCATGAAAAACATTAGACCCTCCTACTATCTGCTCAGAGTAGCTCGGGGGATTTTACAGCAATGTTAACACTATTTTCCAAAAAGCTAAGTGGAGATAATTCATCTAAATTTCAGGAGTGGGACCACACCTCCACACACATCCCTTCCAGTTCTCCATCTATAAATGACCCTCCCCAGCACTACAAGCTCTTCGTTCTCATCTTCCTGCCCCACCCTCCCTTCCCTTTTTTCAAATTCATTTACTTCTCATAAGTACATGAGGATCTGCCCAGCCCGGGAGCCATCGCCAGTCCCCCTAAACTTAATTCATGCTCGAACCATGTGCCATTATTTTCTAGAAGTGCTGTCAAACCAAAAATTAGGATGTGGTCCCAGCTAGTGCATTGGTCAGTACGTCTGTTGATCTCAAATCTCAAATATAACCTGCTCCACAACCTGTTAGGGCTGCAGCATAACTAATCGTTTCTCTAGGAAATGGAATGCCACCATTCCTGGAACACATGTTGGACCTCTGTGCACAGACAGAGGCTAAAGGAGGAACTACATTTCTATTTTAAAAATGATTTTATTGTCCTTCAAGCCTTCATAAGGTGAATATATACTAGATATCAAATTTGCAAACATGCTATTGCAAATATGTCTTTAATTTATATTTGTATATATATATATATATATATATTCTTAATGTGCACTAAAGCCATTAAGCACCACCAGCAGAGCTGCACCTGAAAAAATTAAGTTTCTGCACATTTAAACATTGATATAACGGCTTATCCCGCGTCTTAAGGATGGCACTGCAGTACTGAGAAGTCTGATAATTCACATAGTTGGCATTTTTTTGCCAGCTTTTCTTCCTGGCTTCAGCTTAGGCTTTATAAATATAATGGTGCATTTCCAGTCTATAAACCAAAGCACTTAACGCACACACACGTTCGTAAAGCCTATTTAAATCGTATACTTGTAATCTCTCACGCTACGGTTTTGGCAGCCCATGTGTTGCTCTGAGCCTGTACTGTACTACAGTTTTAACTTCCTTTCTAAAATCAGTCACTCGGATCAGTTAGATCTATCCATGTCTGTGATTGGTCAGAAGTTACAAACTGTGCCCCTTTCATGTGTTCATGCTCATAGTAGACTGGTAATTATTAAGGTGATATCCACTTTCATGTGACCGCTTAAAGCTGATTTAGACTTCTGCTGTGGATTTTTGATGTAACCCACATGAGTGGCTGATGCAATGACTGTAGAAATCCTGTGGTTATTATTCTTCATACTAAGACTATGATTGTTTTTCTCTCACATGTTTAAAACTCAATACAGAAGTATGAACGTAAGCCTGATCACTGATGTAAAAATAAGTGAAGCCACCTAAGGAACAGACATTCTGGGTATGTCGAGCTTCATAGTACAGGCCTAAATAACATGCAGGATATGTGGACAAAACTGTGATTAAAAAAACAAAAAAGAAAAACAACCTACCTGTCACCTCCTGCTGTTTCTGGATCTTGCAGCTCAAAGCTGCCATAGCTGTATACTCCTGCTGCCGTTGAGACATGTTTCCTTGGTACAAACCCAACAATCTGGTCTGGAAATTGCTGTGGAACCCAACAGTAAAACAACTAAAAGGGTTTGCCAGATAAAATCTGCAGTAAAATATTCCAAGTTTATGATACTCATTACCTTCCAGACAGAAAAAGCAAAACTGATGTCAGGGACACTAATGAGCGTGTCATCATCCAACATAAGAACAGCTACAAGAGCAGAGCAAAAATACAAAATCAAACCTGACTTAAAATGATTTAAATTTAATAAATAATACACATGGTGCAAGCTGACATATGTACTGACCATCGGTATCAATTTCAGGGAATGACTGTAGTCTGTTGCGCATTCGATTGCTGGTCTGCTCCTTGAAGACTACCTGGACTGGATGAGGCCCCAAGGAGCTCCACAGCTTTTCAGGTGTCTGCTCTCCAATGTTGTTCCAGACTATGATAATCCTCTGAAGATGAGGCACTCCCTGGTAATGGTTTAAGAGTTTGAGCAAAACGTCTGTGCGGTTGTAAGTTTGGATGATGATGGTAAACTTCTCCTCCTCCGAGCCGTCAGCATGTTGAACCTGTGCGGGATTCTGCTTTTGTGGTGTTGCTCTTCGTAGCACCTCCAAGACACCAACACCTCTTTGGTCCTCAGCAGGTGGCAGCAGAGCTGTCAAGACTGCACCAACCATGAGGATCAGCAGAATTGCCCAAAACAAATAAGTTGGTCGGATCCCAAAGCAACAACGGGGCACCCTGCACACAGATTTGCAGTATGTATTAATATTTCCATCTCAGCCCCAGTTTAAAAAAAAAAAATCAATATATGCGGTTCCAATGACGGATTTTTTGTATTCTAAGCATTAGGGCCATCGGAAAGTAGTTAATCTATGGCCTGTGATAAATGTTAGGATTACATTACATCTACTACTAAACATGCAGGATGAAAAATAAATCAATAAAGCCATCTTGGGTATCCGAAATTACAGCTTAGCTTAGTTGCACTGATTTCAGCTAACTTTAACGAGATTTTAGCCCACCGTTTGTTTTGAACATAACGGTTTAGCCCGCTCTCTCGTAACATATCTAGCCTGTAACAGTGACAGTTTTACACTATGCTGTTTTTCTTTCTAGAAAGGAGAACTCACCTCATTTTGGTTGGCACTGCAAATATTTAACCCCTTTCTTTCAAACGGTCGCCATGTTGACTGACTTACCCAAAGAGTGTACAAGTAAAGAGCGGTTCCGATATGACACCCGCTGTAACTTATGGGACTCAACAGTCATGAAGCCTTTTTTATTTTTAAAAACAAAATCTTGTTGAATAAATATTTTTTCTGACTCGTTATAAATACATTTTCTACGTTACAACCTCGTGAATATATTTCCACTCGCGCATTTCGGCTCTCTGATAAACAATCGCCATGTTTGTTCAGCGAATCGGCTTGATTTTTAATTAAGGGGGTTATCTTCGCCTCTACAAAGATGTTAATATTATTTGGTCCAAAGGGACAGGGAAGTTAATTTAAAACTTTACGAAACCAGTCTCGCCTAGTGGTTACAACAAAGGTAAGTTAGTCTTATGCGCTGCTAATAAAGAAAAGTGTATTAATTGTATACTTTTTGGAAAATAGCATATGTTAACGATGAATGACATTTCTCGTTAAAGCAAGAAACTTTTTATTTTTTTTTTAATCCAGATTGCTCAGCTCTGGTCCAGCGAACATGCCGTTTGCCTCAGTCCTGAACTGTCCTACAGTACCACTTTCCAATGGTCTGCAGATCCCCGTGCTTGGTTTAGGTGTGTTTTACTCTGGCAGTCTCCGTTTTTAAATCAGCTAGCATAACACTTTTGTAATGAAGCATTGTGTAATCCTAGCATACAGTGATTCTGCACCGAATCGGTTAGTTTAAAAACTTTTAAGTAATGCAGTAGTGAAGTAAATCCACAAATAAAACTGACGCATATCAGGATTTAATTCAGCCAAAAAATATGTAGTGTTAGTTTTTGTCACTTTATCCACCAACAACGTTTGGTCTAATTCATCTAATACAGTTGATACTAGTAGTAAATAGTTGAGTACAAAACAGGTATTTTAGTGTCCTTTTATCCAGGATATTTGAATATTTAGTATGTATTTATGCCTTTTACAAATACAGTGTATATTTATGTTAGCGCTAATAAAGCTGTCAAGTTTGAGTTGAACTACTAATCACTATAATAAAAATTAAAATGTCTTCTAGTGTATTTTACTTTATATAGCAACCATAGCTCATAGTACCCTTCACTCTTGTGTAGCATTTTGGCATTTAGATTTGCACACTATTTTGTCTTATTTGTTTTTCTATTTTCCTGTTTCTAATATGTCTCTAATTCACTTTTTCTTTCGGAGCCTTGTGCTGCTGTAACGTGTGAATTTCCCCAGTGTGGGATAAATAAAGTGTATATTATAATAATTACCATGTTTCTTTTCCATTTCCATTTTTTATTTATAAACATTGTGTGTTATTCTCTTTGCCAGGTACATCACATAATGGTGGTTATTCTCATGATGCAGTTGTGTATGCACTCACTGAATGTGGCGTCCGCCACATTGACACAGCAAAGCGTTACGGCTGCCAGGCCAAACTGGGTAAAGCTGTCAGAGAAAGTGGGCTTCCACGAAGTGATCTGTGGCTCACGAATAAACTGTGGCACGGTGACTACGGATATACAGCCGCAAAAAAGGCCTGTCTGGACTCCTGCTTGGAGATGGGGGTGGAGTATTTTGGTATGCGGTCGAAAAAGTCATAAACAGTTTTCTGGGATGTCACTGCAGAACAAACTGCTTGAGTAAACCTATGTTGTGTTTTGTTATATCATGACCTCTAACCCCTAGCTTTTTTTTATTTTATAGATCTGTACCTGATGCACTGGCCAGAGTCCCAGACACCTGGTGGCTCCAACAGGGAGATGAGAGCTGAGACCTGGAGAGCTTTGGAAGAACTTTATAAGGAAGGTAAATGATGCATGGGATTAAATTAGAGACAAGGGATTAGCTTAATGGATGACAGCAGAATTACCATACAATGCAATTATTTCTTTATACGATCTTAGTTCTATCCTCAGGAATCATGTTCATAATTTCATTAAAAGACCAACTTCAGTTTTACAGCTGGATAATCACTGAGGTATTGATGACAATACACATCACGTAATAGTAGTAAAAGAGTTTATTTCACGAAGCATACATATCTCTGTTTGTCAACATAGGTGTGTGCCGTGCTATTGGGGTCAGCAATTTTCTGGTCCACCACCTGGAACAGCTGAAAGAAGACTGTACTGTGGTGCCACATGTTAACCAGGTAGTTTGATTCATTTATCATTTATTTGTGCTAGAATCTGTGCAAAGATACTCAGGCTGACTTTCTTTAAGACGGCTAAGTTGTGAGACAGATAAAACAGAGGGCACTGGTTCACATACTTATGGAAGAGAAAGATCTGTTTCTTACTGCATATGATACGTGAATTTGTGAGTGCTGAGGATCTCATTATTAAATTGTTTTTAGTGGGTCAGTACTTTGAGTTTTATTTCTGTCGTCTTGTACCTTTAAAGTAGTTTTCACACAGAGTAAAAGTTTTTATTAATCACCTTTTTGATGACTACCTGCATCTAATCTCTGGTTTGATGGAAGAATTATCCTCATCCCTCCTCTTATGTAGGATTCCCCAGGGGTCAATTCTTAGTTCATTTTTCTTTTCTTTTTTTGGCTTCCCTTGGGGCAGATAATCCATAAGTACAGTATTAATCTATGCTCAGTTGATTTGCAGTAGTGCTAAGATTTTATTCCCCATAATTCGCCTTTTCTCCTACATATCCTGAATATTTAGCAGAAAAGCTCATTAAGTTTATTGTTTGATATGCTGTTTTAACCAATCAGGTTGAGTACCATCCTTTCCAGCAGCCCAGTCACCTGATTCAGTACTGTCGTCAGGAGGGAATTGTGTTTGAAGGGTACAGTCCTCTGGCCAAGGGTCAAGTCTTCAACAATCCCACTGTTCTCCAGATAGCGGAAAAGCACAGACGCACGCCGGCTCAGATCTGCATCCGCTGGAGTATTCAGGTTGTCGGGCTCTTTACATGATTTCCAACCCTGGTTTGAAAATAATGTGTCTACTGAAATTCTAAATATTACTGACTATGTTCAATGTTGTATTTCTAAGAACGGAGTTGTGACAATACCAAAATCGACCAAAAAGAAGAGGGTACAAGAAAACTGTGACGTGAGTTTAAAGATCATTCCGTCCTTTCTTGAACTCCAGGAAAAAGTCTGCAAAAAAAAAAAAAAAAAAAAAAAAGTTCATGTTGTGATTGACCATGATTACAAACAGGCTAGCGCTAAGCTAAGCATTAGGTCTAATGATAAGTCTCTTGATAAGAGAGTCAAAACCATGTCTTCAGAGGTGATGTCTTCATCTAAATCCAGTTACAGCACTGTGCAAAGCTCTTGAGCCACCCCTTATTTCTTTATATTTTGCCTTTAAGGAGCCAGCTCTGTGAGGGGCTTTCAGAGTTTTCCTTTGGACACTGGCTGTTTTTAAACCCATTTTTAGTCCAGTCCTTGTACCTCACCGTTTTCAGAGGAATAAATCATTCAAGCGCAAAATCGGCACCTAACTCGAGGGGTGAACCAGTGCTATTTCTACACATAGAAACACAGAGAAAACTTGGTGAAGAACCAATTTTAAATTGTATCTTTATGCACTTTGTTCCTAGCAGCCTGTCTGTTCTAATTTCTAAAAAAAAAAAAACAAACACAGTGCGACAGATGTAAAAACTCTACTACAACAGGGTGATTTAGAAAGAGCTAGCTAGTCGAAAACTTCTCATATCTCAGCATGGTGAAAGAAACAGGACAAATGGAGGACAAAAGAAGTGGCAGCCCTAAAAAGACTATCAACAGCAGATGAACAGTATCTTAGGAAACAGGAAAAAATCCAGCAAAGACCTGACACAGAACCTGAGAGATGCATCCGGTCCATCTTCTGTTTAACGGGGCCTCATCAGAAAATGTCTCGGTGAAAGGCTGGCTGTTAAGACGCTATTCTTAAGTGAGGAAAACAGGTAGTATGCCACATTACACAAGAAGTGGACTAAAAATAAGTAGCAGCAGGTCTTATGGAGTAATGAATCCAAATCTGAAACTTTTGGTTCAAGTAATTGTCAGTTTATACAATGATCATCTTTACGGCCATCTTTAAAACACAGTGGGGGCTCTGTCATTGTTTGCAGCTCCATTTCAGTCAGTGGTGTTGGGAATCTTGTGAAAACTGATGGATTTAATGATGGAATTATTCAAATTTTTCAAAGAAAAAAATGCAGATTTTTTTTTCAAAAAAGGGGGTGGTTCACGACTTTTACACCGTAATGTGCCTTGTTTGGTAGCTTCCACTAGAGGTCATTATAATAAACATATGCATCTGGCTTAACTGAGGTTTAGGAAATGGAAAGAGATCATGACAAGTTAAATAGTTTAAATATTTGCATAATGTGTCTATCTTTTCAGTCAGATGACAAATAAAAAATATAGATGCATAATAACCCCCCCTCTCCCCCCTCCACACACACACACAAACAGGTGTTTGGATTCCAGCTGGAGGACGAGGACATGGCTGCTTTAGGAAGCTTGCACGATGGAAGACATGTTAGTTGGGATCCAACAAATGTGGAATAAGAATAAGTGGGAAGACGGAGATGTTTGTCCATGAACTGGTACTGTGATGTTTATTCATTGAGCTACATCTTCAGATATGTACAGACAAACACACAGAAAGGACAAGACCATTCCAAGTGCCTTACTTGATAGAAAAGTTGACTTATTTTCTGTAATATATAAAATAAGAAAGGTGTTGTACACACAGAAAAATCTTTACCTTTCCATAAATGTAGTTGCGATTGTGAGCATGACTTGATCTTAAATAAGATCTTCAGATTTTTTATTTCCACATTCAAAATCAGAGGGATCAAGTGGTTTCTAAGACAAGCAGACCTTGATATCGTAGCTATGGTTACAGTATATAAACCAACTAAACTTCAAGGCTGTGACCTTTTATTGCCCCTCACACCCATTCTTTTACTCTTCCACAAATGAAATCTTTAGTTGCACTTTAGGTGTTCATTGTACGTGATTATTAAAATTCCTTAAGCAACGCGTATCATTTGAAAGTGAGTCATGAGACAAAGGACAAACAAAACAGCCCCATTGTATTGTATGTTTTATAAATTCTGACCAGTAGTTTCGAGCTAGGCACTGTTGTGAAAGTGTGAGCGGGCAGGTCGGTACCTCACAATGCCACAAGTTCACTTGTAATTTAATTTTAATATTTTACATTATTTAGTATAAGGTGGACTCTCATGTCCATCTTTATTCATCGGCACAGCCTTAACACTACCTTCTTATTGTTAATCTTTGGATCTTCAGACTGCGGAGAGTCCAATCCATAATTGTGAGTGTGTTTGGGGTCATTTTCATAAAAAAAAAAAAAAAACGAAGCTGCTACCAATCCGATGCGTTGCACTGTGGATCAAAATCTGACAGCACTTCTCTGTGCTTGTAATTCAACAATTTTGACACTGTTGAAATTAAGACCCAAACTTCACAGAGCCTCCACTGTTTTACAGATGTTGCGCCTCTCTTCTGACCTTATCTGTATAAAATGATGACTATTTAAACCAAATATTTTGAATTTGGATTAATGACTCAAGACCTGTCACCACCGATTTTCAGTCCAGTTCTTGTGTAACTTGGCATACCTTAGCTCTTTCTCCCCGTGTCCCTTCTTACTAAGACCATTTTTGATGAAGCTTTAGTTAACAGTAGATGGATAAACTGAAGGGCCACATGTCTTTTTAAGACATGATGATGTTTAAAAAAAAAACAAACAAAAAAAAACAATTATTTGTTTCAGGTACAAAGATCTCATACAAGGACTGGACTGAAAATGATATGGGAAAAAGCAGACAATGTCCAAAGAATAACTCTGAAAGACCTTCAGAAAACAGAACTAATACTGAAGACCACAATATACAAAATGAATAGACATGGCTACATGAGGAATCTGTGCTGATGGACTGCACCCATGAGACCACTCCCAGCATTCACATTTTGAGATATACTGAACTGTGTCACAAAATAAAACAATGACAAAAGCACTGAGTTAGCAATATCATTTATTCTTTCTCCCTCAGCTTAGAATCACTGTTGTACATAAGTTACATTTTGTTTTCTCAATTTCACAGGTTCTTGTTTCCTCTTCAAACTTCCAGTTTGACCTCCCTCTCATATCAAAAAAAGAAAAAAAAAAGCAGATTGTATTATACAAAAATGCAAACCAATTTTCACACAGTGAATTCTCTTACAAAGTCATAAAATGGCGTAATAATGGCTACATCCACATTGGAGGAAGATAATTCTAGACATTCCTTAATGGAGTATAATATACATATAAAAAAATTTTTTTCTTGCTGAAATCAAACCTGTACCTTAATTTAAGAGATATTTTACACGGGAGTAATTATATAAAAAAGCCATTTGCGAATTTTCCCAGAAAGTCTGGGAATAAAATGTGAGCCTCAAACAGCAGTAACAGAGTTCAGTGGTCAAGGGTGGTAGTGGAGGGGTTTAACTGGTTATGCAAATATGGGGTATAGGCAGCGGTTCCACTCAGAAACAAAACACACAGAAGATTGAAATTAACATCTTTGCTATTCACTGTGTAATAAACCACCCCACACATGACAGTATGTCAGTTTTTGCAAAGCTAAAGTCATTTCGGCTCATTCAGGCCTGCGGTGACCCATTTGACAGGATCGGCATTGTGGGAATTTCCATCAACTTCTGTGAAAAACAAAATACTGAATTAACACCATTAAATCTTTAGCCTCTTGCCAACTAAACTCCATAACCTGTTTTTTTTTTTAAAAATATGCTGATGGCCCAATTTCTTTAGAATAGTTATCAAAAAAATTAAAAATTAGAAAACACACAAAACCAAAGTGTGAATGTCACCAAGTGCTCATAAAGCTGCACACATCAGGTCAGGTGTTGACTAAGACTTGTATGTCAATAAATTCACTCACCCAATGCAAAAAAAAAAAAAAAAAAAAAAAAAATCTAAAAAAAAAAAAAAAAAAAAAAAGAAACTCACCAATAAAAGTGCAGCACACTGTCACACACTCACACTAATTAACTGAAATGCAGGTGTGTAATAAGTAAGGGATCCCACCACCAAGGCACCTAGTCTCCTCCACGTCAGGCCCTCT
>VUQR01019844.1:27413-39016 GCA_015108515.1 Hemichromis elongatus
TTTTTTAATCCCACTGATTTCTGAGGGGATTATCAGACCAGGCATGATTGAGAGACCGCTGACTCGCCTGACACCGCTAGGAGCTACGTAGAGAGAGAGAGAGAGAAAGGGAGAGTGAATACACAACCTCAGAATCTGGAGAAACATTTGGAAATCTTATTATTATCATTATTATTTTTATCCACGGGGACGTCGCTCGTCTTGCCTGTTGGTGACGCGAGGATGCGCGCTGCAATAACTGCACGCTTAACGCAGCTTTTTATTATGGAGGGCAACTTTAATTTGTGCGGTTGCGCCAGAATTTATGGCAACTTTTTCGTGACCATCGACGCCGGGATTGCATGTCAAAGTACGCCGTCTTCAGCAAAAGTGCAGGTACATTAAAAATGTTTGTTAGCCTTCTAATAACGAAACCAACCTGTCTCTTAATGTGATGCGAAGCTACTTTCTTAATGATAATCATGTTAATCATATGTTCAAATTGCTTTTATGGAGCAGGTTTGCATAATAACCCGCCTGTATAAAACTGCGGTTGTTCGTATTTCTTATGGGTAAATGATGAATTTTAAATACTTTAGGCTGCCCCCCCACACACACACACACCAACCCACCACCACCACCGCTACAGTTTTTCTATAAATGAATGGCAAACAGGGAAAAAATGGTTGAATATTTCTAATATATACAACCAAACATAAACATATAATACTACTTATTCCCTGTAGGGTCTCAGTTGCAGGCAGCAGTTGCTTATTCTGATTCGAAAGGATTATCCTGTGCCCTGCAAAGTAATCACTGGATAAGGCAACGTGACAGAGTCCACATTACATATCTCCTTACCCGGCACACAGAAAAAAAGTATCTGGTAACAGAGATGTAGAATACGCTGAATAGGAAAGGTTTTTATCTTTCTTGTTGGTTATTTTCAGAATCTCTTTGGACTTTCTTGTGCATGACCAGCTAATGGAGGAAGAGAAAGCCACTGATAATATCCAAGCAAAATCCGGCTCCCCTTTGCCCACTGGGCTTCCCATAAACTGGGGACTCATCACTGGGCCTGTTCCTGAGCCCGTTTTCCCAGCACCCACCACCACTTTGATTACTTCTCTTCCTCCCCCTGTTCAAAGTTCAGCCGTGCATGCCCTGCAGACCAAGGTGAAGTCAATCACGCAGAGAAGAACGAAGGGAAGAGACAGGGAGAAAGACAGAGAAAGATTTGACACAGAGGTGCTGGTGAGCAACCCAGCGGGGCATATTTCATCTGAAGTCCTCCTTAGACAGAGACCCAAAGTGAAAGGCCAGCTGTTTTTGCCTGCTCCCTCCTGGCGATCAGGCGGTGCAAAGGACTTAAGCAGCAGTGATGAAGAGGAGGAGGTAGAGGTACAAGTCAGGCTGGAGATCCACAGTCCTCCAGCTGAAGCACAAGTTGTACAGCAGGGGGAGGAGGTGGAAGAGGAGCAGTCAGAAAACAATGATGGACAGGTCAGTCATCCAACGGGTCAGCCTCGTGGGCTTGGAGAGGGCACCAGTGTGGAAAATCTTCCATCTGACAACTCAAGCACTATCAAGGATGCCCCTTCCCCTCCTCTTCCGCCACCACCTGTGCTCTCCTCCAACATCTCTGCTTCTACAACATCGTCTGTTACTTCCTCCACTCCCTCTCCTTCAGCAAGACACTGGGCCCCTCCAAAGGGCTTCTGGAGAGTAGCACGCCCAGAAACGTTGCTTCTCAATGGAGTTGACCCTCACAATGCACCCCCCACATTACCACTAAAGGACTGCACTCAGACAGAGGCACTAACAAAGCCTCAGAGGAAGCCTAAACTGGCTGAAGCAGTCAACAAGAATGATGTGGGAAGTTTGGCGAATGACTATGATGCGTCTTCTGAAATCCAAAACTCTGATAGTGTGGAGTGGTACCTGGGCAAGGGTGAGGAGAGGGAGACAGATATGACTGATCCCAATAAAGGACTGTGTAGTTCAGACAGCTCAGAGAGCATGTCATCACAAAGTGGAGTCTTTTGCGCTGATGATAAACTGAGCGTGAAGGAGAAGGCCTATGCAAAGTTAAGGGAAAGACAACAACACTACAGGGAAGTGAGAGAACTGCACGAAGGAGAAATCACTGGCTATTATGAAGAAACAACATACAGAGTGGATTATAATGGTAGGTCTGTTGAAGGAAAATAATAGAGAAAGCAAAAAAGTAATGCATGGAGCCATCTGAGAATGGCTTTAGTAATACTTCACTGATAAATAAGCTGTAGAGTGTTTTGAAACTCCTGGCCATGGCATGAAATATATAACTTTACTTTTGCAGTATAATTATGCTATAGAATAACAATATTTTTAGTAGTGTGGCTTCCTTAAAAAAAATGTGCTGCCATATTTATGACAACAATACTTGGCATAGGTTTAATAAAAGGTTGGGTTTTTTTAAACTTGTGACTTAGTCATAGTTCTTTCTCTTTTGCCATAGCTTCCTCGTGAAGTGTAATCAAATGTATTGAGCTGGATGCAGCTCTCGTGGCGTGTTAGCATTTTGGATGAGGACAGAAAATGTTAAATTTTGCTTTTGCATTTTTTTCCCTAACAGCCTTCTAAAGCTGGAAAATTGTCAATTATTTATCCACATTGTCTGCGTAGAATGATTTCCAGCTGTTGCAGCCATTCAAAGTGCCCCATGCCAGCCGTAGTCTGCCTACCTACAATGTTTTATTGAAACGCAGAATGTAACCTGGCTGGTTCCCAGTGCTGAACAGATGTCAGATGTGCAGATGTGCATGCGGGTGTTACTATTAATAGAGCAGTGGGGGAAGTGTCCCTGTCTTTTTTACCTCTGCCGGCTATGATCATGTGGTATTGCACAGATCTCCTCTGTGTGTGCATGTATTCGAGTGTTTCTATGCCCAGTATGAGAGATGCAGGTGCAAGTCCGTGATGATGAGATGATTTTGCCCTCTTGTCTCTGGGAAATCTGCTTTTATCCTTCAGCAGTTACATAATCTCTATGTGTGTGTGTGTGCGTGTGTGAGTGTGTGCTTGGTTCTGTTATGGGTTTTTTTTTGTCCGAGATTAAAGATGAGTTAGGGATGACCTCCAAGACTGCCACTGAGTCTAATCTGAACCTAATGTTATAAGGTTTATGAAAATCCTTTTGATCGTAGCAAGTCCCAATTTCTTTGATACCCAAATGTCCTTGTAGGTCACATCATGACTGACTGCTCTCTCGGCAGTTGTGTTTGCTCCCAGGCAAGTCCTAAAAAATGGAACATTAAACAATAATTTAATGCGCTGTAACACATTATATCTGGGTGAGAGAAGAAACAAAGACAAGAAATCCTTCTTTTATCTGGAAGAAATTTTAACTGCGCTTTTATATATGCTCATATCTTTTTCATTTTTTATACCAGTTGCAGGTGCGCATCCTGTTTTGGACACCTCAGACTCAGCCATTCTGGCCCAGGAACTTGAACCCTATCTAAGGTGAGCGATGCAGTTCCTGGCAAGGGTAGTGACAGTTAATCTCTGAGGACTATTTATATCCTCTCCTCATAAATTTCACTTTTACAGCTCTACTTGAGAAAATCTACCCAATGAGGGACCCATGCCTGGTGCACAATCCAAACAAACATTGTGATAATCGGGTTTAATCGCAGGCAAGAGATGATGTTGAGTATTATCAAAAGCAGTGCATTGGTGATACTGATATTTTAATACATATTAGATACTCGCTTGTCACTTGTCAGCCTGACACACTGTTATCTTTTTTCACCGGTTGCACTATTTTGGAAGCCATTCTTTTAATAAACACGGTTATAAAGAATGTAATAATATAATAAAGAGCTTCATATGACATTTAATGACAGGCTCCTAACTCTGTTGATTTCTTTTCTTCTGGTGTTTGAATACTGCCGTGACACAACAAACTGTAATCTCGTGAAAGACAATATGTTCTCATCTTGTCACACAGGAGAGAATGAATCACACTTAGTCCATTACAAAGATAATCCATGTGGCTGGTGTATCATGCTATCTTTATCACTGGGCCAGGGGATAAAGAGAAGTACAGACGATGAAGCACAATGCAGAGCAGCTTAGCTGCTGGGCATAAGGATGGATGGATGGAGGGATGAATGGATGGATGGATGGATAAATGGATGGATAAATGGATGGATGGCATTCCCCTTTGCTGCTGACCCATAGAGCCACGCCCCAGTCTATCTATCTGATATTACATAAGACAGCTTAGGAAGACGCAGCTTGCTGGGCTCCATGTTAGGTCAATCTTTGGGGAAATATGATGTCTCTGGATATGTGTCAGCGCAGAATAAGCTTTGAAAATTTGAACAATTTATCAAATATTCAGTATTCTCACACAGATGCAGGCAGATTGTCTCATTAGCGAGTTAAACTCTATCCATTCCCCCGCTGTTTTTGTCACCAAATAATTCATTTCTGTACTATTTTCCACTCTCTGTCTCTCTTCCCATTGCTCCTCAGGTCACTTCTTGTTATCAGCGATGAACTACCTCTAAGCCCAAGACACGAGCAGGCCAAGCTTCTTCTGGGGCGAGCAAGACTCAAGGCTCGCTCCAATCACATCAAAGGCGATTGCCCCAGCAGACGCTCCCATTCTGATCAAAGATCCACCGTGTAAGTTGACTTAAAAGGCCTATGTGGGCTTGTGGGATTGAGGTTAGAGACTGTGAAAGTCCCACTTTGAGCGTGTCTGCTTCTTCTTTTTTTTCCTGTTTTTGCACTTCTTATGTTTGTTTATCACTTTGCTCCCATCCTTACGTCTCCCTCCCAACACTTCTTCTGTGCTTTGTCTATTCTCCTTTTGCGCTTGGCTCTTTCTGGCAAAGCTAATGTTGCATAACCGAAAATGAGTTAAAGCTTTAGAACTTGTCTTTTGCTTTGTAATTACATAAGCAAAGCTGACAATGTTTTGAAAACGTTTGCTGTTATTCTTTTTATGTAATAGTGTGTACTTTGTGTCGATTTGTTTCTGAAATCTCTTTAAATCAGCAGGAAGTTTTCACTTAATATAGGATTAGGAGAATTTGCAATGTACCCTACATTCCTGACTGCTTCACTAACCTGGTCATTGATGCCTGAGACAGACACAGTTGTAACACATACAGTATGGCTTGTTACAGTTTATGTAAATGTCACTTTAGCTCCTTGCATTTTGATATTATGTGCCCAGTGCTGCACCTTTTATTAAGTCCTATGTTTGCTACCATCTGATGCTGAGATGACTGTGATTTGGCTTTACTATATTTTTCATATTTGACTTTTATAAACTAATAACATAAAAATGGAGAAGTTGACAAAAGATCTGGTGCTTTAAACTCGTCTGTCATTTTTTACAGGAGGAAACAGCAAGTTGAATCTCCCAGTCCAACAACAGCACAAAAAGCTGTTCAAACAAAAGAAGATCTCCCAGCTCAAGTCTCATCTGGTCCCCTCCTTGTCCCCACTCAGAGAGACACTTCACCCAGCGACCAAGTAGGTCGAACTAGAAGGTATGGTTGCTCACCCACCCGTGTACGCTTTGAAGATGAATCGGAGAAAGAAGCAGAGTCTCGCTACTTGGACAGAGTGCGACAGCGTGGCAGGCCTGGGACGCCCAGGTCCAAGAGTAAAGAAAGCAATACAGATTCCAGCAGCAGCGGCTCAGAGAGGAACAGAAACCACAGAAGTGTTTCTGTGCCTCCTATACAGAAGCAAGAGGATGAGCCTCTTGTTGGTGAAACTACAACAGTGGTTAAAGAGATAATAGTGCTGGTGAAGAAATGTGAATCATGTGGTTCTGTGGTAAGGGAACCTCAGCCAGTTTCATCACCACCAGATCCAAAGCACGCTGAGCCTCAGCAGCCTGGTAACTCTGAGGACCCAAGGGGAAAAGTGGCACCTCGCTGGGTGTCACCAAACAAACCGGAGGCAAGTACTCGTCCTAAAGCTCCTCTTACTGTCACCTTCGCCGGCGCTTATGTGTTGGGGGAAAATAGAGAAATTAGTACAGGATGGAAGTCATCAGGGTTTGGTAAACTTAGGAGAAGAAGCAGGAAAGGAGAAAGTCGGTTAGAGTCTGGCCATGGCCCTTATGGCCCGTCGTGGGCTCAGCGCCGTAACTCAAATCCACGTAACAGAGTCAACCTGAGCAGAGCTGTTTCATTTGCACCTGGTAGCCCCATTTCCCTGGAGCCACGTCTGCTTGAGGCATCTGGTGGACTAAGGGAGTCGCCAACCCCTGCACTGCCTATCAAGTCAGCTCTGAAGTCAAGCTCAAGAAATCGTTCTGCTGCTGGTCAGTCTACGGTTCAGTTCCAGATGGCCTCAAATCAGGGAGGAGATGGTGGATCCCAATCTCTGCTGGACTCTCCAGACACAAGGAGGGAGTCTCCAGCATCTTTAACCCCAGGGGTGGCTGCTACTAGCAGCCCGGTGTCCTGTATAAGACCCTCTACTCTGAGGTACTCCCCAGCCAGGCTAGCCACAGACCTGCCAGCCTCTGAACTCTGGGATGCCACTCCAGATGGTGCAGGTGAATGGCAACAGAAATGTACATAAATACTATTAGCATGGTATAATTATTTTTAAAAGCAGCATTAAGCAATTACACAAACTATACATTAGTCATTAATGTTTTAAATGTAGCCATGGACCTATTGTTGCAACAGTGCAAGAAATGAACTCTGACTAATTTCTATTCTTAGGGGTATTTTACTTTATAATGAAGCCTTAATAAAGTAATGAGATAGAGGAAATGAAAAAGGCATGAGCTATAAAGTAAAAGTTATGATTACCTAATAAATGTTGATGAAAAAGTATAATATGTCTGTATGAACTGGTTATGTGGTTATCCTTCTTAAGTGAACTGCAGCTACCTATAAACTGTACTTATGTGATATGATAGATAAATGTTGTAGTGTGAAAAAGAGCAGATGGAAGTTTACTTTTTGCAAAGATCAGGATAATACTGACATTCAATTATGTTCTCTTTTCTTTTTGTAGGCTTAAGTGGGGATTCTGGTTCAGAGTGCCGTACAATACGTGGCCTGGGTATGTCTCGGGCCGAGGACCTCAGAGCGGAGCTGTTGAGGGCTGAACATCTGAAAGCTGAGGCCCTGTGGGAGGAAAACTGTGATGGGTCCAGGTAAGCCAAGATAACAATGTTCTTGCCATAGCTTAGACAATAAATCCCTTGCCCCCACCAACACTGTTGTGCAGCAGTTAGTAGATTAAAACCCTGTCCTGTAGACAGGATGTTGTTGTTGTTGTTGTTTGAAAGCTTATTTTAATACCAAGGCAATCCTGCCCTCTTTTGGTAATCCAGTATATAGCTGTAGTCATGTCCATACTTTACAGAAGGAAGTCAATTGCAAAATTGTTTTCACTGTGTTTAAAAAAAATCTCAATCCATTAGAACAATTCTCAGTGTCTGTGTAGTTCACACCATGATACACTTGTGTCTAGATCATTATATATAAGTCTCTGCTAAGGTGTAATTTTAAAAAAAAAATCACAACTTTCCTTTTACAGAAAGCTGGATGGGCGGCCAAAGCTCTTCCTACGTCGCTTCTTTTCCTCCATTGGTCTGAACAGTGTTGGTAGGCTTGTGAAAGGAGGTCGCTCCAGTAGTATGGAACAGCTGAGTATACCCACTACCCCCCGGGCGAGCTCAGCATCACCAAGCCCCACACGGAGACCGCAGCCCACTATCCGCATACAGAGGACACCCTCCCTGCAGACACTTAATACGGTGAGCAAAAGCCTAAATGTTTTGGTGTGTTGGGGACTGCTGCGCTCCTTTATCTTATGTTTTTAACATCATGATTGGCCACAATAAAAAAAAAATTAAATAATCAAATTTAAGCTCATACAGGCAGTAGGTGAAAAGTAATGTCATTTTCCTGACGGTCCTCTACAAAGTTCATTTCAACAGCGGACCAGCCAAAGCTTCTACTTTATATATGTCTGCTGCCTTCACTGCAGCTGCAGGAATACACTAGTGGAATTAATTGTTCCAGCCAATCATAACACACCTCAGAATAATCCCTTTTTGTATGTGTGTGTGCTGCCAAATAGACCACATTTTTATAGGTGTAGTAAAAGAATGGTTCTGGAAACTGGTTTGGTGAAAAGAAATAAAAGCAGTTTATTACAGTGCCATTCATTTGCCACTAGGTGCTGCCACTGGCCCAGCTGCGTAAAGCCTCCTCTGTTCAGAGTTTAGAGAGAAGAACAGAGCGTTCAACGATACTTGGGGAGGTGCAAATACCATACGGCCTGGCACTCAGGTAGGTGTCTGTTGCAAACAAAAACAAACTGGAGACCTGAGTAATAAAGATGACTTAAATCAATTCTCACACTCTTATTCAAATAATGAATTTCTGCTTCCTCAGCCCTGACAGCCCTCAGCTTGAGCTTCACAGGGCCTTGAGCGTTGAAGATGTACTTCCCCCTAGAATCGCACGTCCGGTGGGCCGGGTCACTCAGGCTTTCCCCGATGGGAGTATCCTCCTGGAGCTCATCAAACCCCCAAATGGTCCTTATGGTTTTGTCATTTCAAGGGGAAAAGGTCGACCAGACACAGGTGTTTTTAAATTTTCTTCATTATCTCTGAAATCTGGAATTTGTAGTTGTAATAATAAATAGAATAGAAATTCTATGAACCCAATGACACATTTTCTTCTAACTTGTTTCTTTCTATTCATCTTCCTTCTCTTTTTCTTCCTTTGTACAGGTGTATACGTTGAAAAAGTGGGTGATGGCAGCGGAGAAGGCCCGTACGTAGGCCTCCTCGGCATCGGTGATGAAATTCTGCAGGTGAATGGAGAAGCAGTGGCCGGACTCAGTTTAGACCAGGTGACGCGCCTCATGACCAGGGAAAGCACTGCTTCCCTTCGAATCATGCCCGCCCGACGCAATCAGCGTTGACAGGACAGGCATGGCACACAGCCACTTCTCCTGGAGACATGCAGAGTAACTGACTGCTACAAACACTGCGGACTGACTGCAACAAATGGTAGACGTGGTGTAGTCAGTGCAGCACACTTGCAAATGCGAGTAGGTGGAAAAAGAGGGCGAGGGCTTCATTTCTCATAGTGCAAATCAAATCAAATTATGTGGCATAACAAAGGATTGCAATAGAAACAAAAGCACATTACAAACAAATCCAACTGTGCACAGAGTAGGCGAGTTAGAAAAGTTTAATGTATTTGAAAGTTAAGAAAAATTCAAACCTAATACAATTTCACTTTGTAAACGGATTTATTTTCTTCTTCTTTTTTAGTGGCTGTGAATTTTTCTTCTGATTCATTTTGCTCTTTATGTCACACAGAGCATGAGATCTCAAATGGATAGTGATTGGAATTGTCACTTATTTGAAGTCGTGTATAGATATATATTTTTAAATACTATTGCTTATTTATTTATTTGTCAAATAATTGATTATCTGTAGAAGTGTGGCACATGCTTGGCCCATAGAACCTTGAGCTGGTGTGTAAAGAAAACAAATAATTATGTCTTTTTTTGGGGGGGGGGGTCCTATTTTCTGTACTCTTCATTTTGCTTGTGTTGTATCACTTTTATGACCTAGGTGCCGTTTTGCTTCTAAATAAAATAATATATATATATATATATTTATTTTGTCGAAATGTTTATCATTTAACTTAACAAATTAAGGAATCATTCACATTCATGCCACAACTAAATTGCACACATTGAAATGCTTAAACTTATATGGCGTATTATATGTTGTATTTAAAGTTTCCAGTCACGTGCATGGATTTAGCTGTTTTGTGCATTTTTACGCAGAAGAGTGACGTTTCACCGTAAGATTATGAAAATAAGCACGTGAAAGGGAATTGTTTCAGGCACGGATCACGCACAGGATGTAGAATCACGGTCGTGACTTCTCCTTTAACGGGGTCGTGACTTGGTGTGGAGTTCGATATTTAAATCATTAATTGATCATTAAAATACTATCTATCTATCTATCTATCTATCTATCTATCTATCTATCTATCTATCTATCTATCTATCGCTTTAGTAATCTTCACTCATCCCGCTCATTTGGTTAAATGCGCTTATTTTCTACTTTCGCAAAGTGTTTAGAAATGTGTTAAAAATCCGTTATTAGGATGTACCTGCCACCATTTATGCTCTACTGAATGTACTCTGATAGCATGTCACCGTTGATGCTCTGCTCGTTTATCTGATGTGACCAGAAGCCGATCCGCTTTTATCTCCCCGAGCCATGACTCCCTACGGACCCCGGGGAACCGCCGGCCCCATCCCCAACATTTCCAGTGACACACACGCGCGCGCGCAAACACACACACGAAACACATTTTATTATGAACGTGTTTATCGATAAAGAAATAATGTCACATTCAATTAACAGTGTCAAACTGATTAGACCCCCTCATTTTTACCAGTCCATTGTATCAGTGGCGCATTCATCCTCGGGGCGCAGAAATGGATATGGATTAATGGACAGAATAAACTGAACAATAAAATAAAATAAAACATACAAAAATGAAAAAAGGTAGCGAGCCCTCTGTTATTATCAGTTATCTTATTGCAGGATAAATGAGCTTAGCGAAAAACCCCTTTGTTCAAAATATAAATAGGTCAAAAGCTTAACCTGGGCTTTTGTTTATTGCGTAAAAAAAATAAAAATAAAAATTAAAACACCTCAACTGTAGCTCAGGCTACACTATACCACCTCGCGTTGTTACAGGCCGTTGCGCTGTGCCTGTTTGCTTTTTTTTAATGCTTTGCCCTCCACAAGACTATATAGCCCACGACAGCCAAATAATAATGAATCATTTCATAAATAATGGGTTTAGGGGCTTATCGGGAATGAAGAGGCCGCTGCCGTGCGCTTATCTCACTCGGCCACATTGCGGCCTGTGTTCCGCTCCCCATACTGAGGGAGCGCACTGGATGCGGCGAGGAATAACTCAGCTACACACATTTACACACACACATACACACATACACACTACTCCACAACTGGTAGAGAGAAGAAAAAAAAAGAAAAACCTCAGACATTGATGACCCACTCACAAAATGGCTCCACTTACACAGTAACATCAACAACACGGCTGGAACGGTAAGTCCCCCCAAAACACATCTCGTCATTTAAACCAGCGCGTTTTTTGCTCTGTACGCAGTCATTTGAACTCGCTCGTCTTGGTTTTATTGCTGTAATGAGCGACATTTTTAGACTATATTTTCTGCTATTGTCCGATCGGATGGTTGGAGTCTACGGTATGAAATAACGGATACGAGGCCTGCTGGAGAATTCCCAGAAATTATGGTGCGTTTTCTTTTTTTAATTCACCGTCTGCCGTTTGTTTAAAAGAAAAAAAAATCCTGGAAATGTATCAAATGATTTACGCCTTAAAGACCTGAAACTGGTCATTGTGGGAAACTCCTGATGTTCGGCTTTAACGCCATGGCCTTACTCTCGATAAAACAAAAAATTAGACAACCTGCTCTGAATTCTTTGCGCACGTAAACGATCCCGTTCGAGTATTTTTTTTTTTGATGCTTCTCCGGGTTATTTTTCATGTGCAAGTGGA